>VKHI01000017.1:0-192685 GCA_015145745.1 Poterioochromonas sp. DS
GCACACGACCTTCCACTCAACCGACGTCAGAGCCATCGAATCGACCGAGCACACGACCTTCCACTCGACCGACGTCACAACCATCGAATCGACCGAGCACACGACCTTCCACTCGACCGACGTCAGAGCCATCGAATCGACCGAGCACACGACCTTCTACTCAACCGACCTCTGACTCATGCAGCTCTTCGAAACCTGTTGCTCTTTCGAGACACGCTTTATTTCTTTTCGGATCCTTTTCCTTTTACTATCAAACCACCTCGCCATTTGGTTCCCCATCGCTTGTCAACTCTTCGAGCTTTATTGTATTTGGCAGTAGATCTCTTTCATCTTTTGTGTTGACTGTGAATGTTTCATGTGCCTCTATGTCGTGTCAATATCCTGTTGCGCTTATCTCTTCAACCTGCAAGAGAGATACAACCTCTCGAGCTGTTGTGGTTCCGGGCGATGTGAATGGCGATGCATACAGCGACCTTATAGTCTGCTCTCCACTCATATCTGTGTGCAATCTTTATTTCGGGAAGGCAGAAGCTGGTTTGAGGAATATGACGATCGGAGTGACGATCTATGGACCACCTTCCTCATCACCCACATCATCTCAACTGGCGGCAACCTTCTTCGGTTTTGCTGTTGCAGGAGCAGAAGATATGAATGAAGATGGATTGGCGGATGTGTTGGTCAGTTCATTGACAGGGAAGGCTGTCTATATGATCTATGGGAAGAGATCATGGTCCAGTGTGGTCAGAGTGTCAGAGATGAGGTCGGGAGTGGATGGATATAAGATTGTGGCAGACTCATCGACTACACTGACAGGGATATCGGTGTCAGGTGTGGGAGATATGAATGGGGACGGAAGGAAAGATGTGGCGTTGAGTGTTCAGAGAGGAGGGTTATTTATGGTGTATGTGATCTGGGGAGGAGGAGGAGGAGGGAATGATGTGCTGTTAGGTGAAGTTCAGGATGGAGTGAAAGGATTTAGTGTGACTGGAGAACAAGGATATTATACAGGGTTGTCAATAACTGGGTTAGGAGATGTGAACGATGATGGGTTGGATGATCTGTTGATAGGAGCTATACCATATCCTGACAGAGCAAAGAATCCACCACAAAAGAGTTATGTGATCTTAGGATCTTCAGCGGGGTTGTCAGATATAGTATTGGGAGGGAGTAGAGTGGGTGTTGTGAGTATAGTGGGGGGAGGGTTTATGGTGAGTGGTCCAGGAGATGTGAATGATGATGGCATAG
The DNA here is from genome assembly GCA_015145745.1 of Poterioochromonas sp. DS. Lineage (NCBI taxonomy): Eukaryota > Synurophyceae > Ochromonadales > Ochromonadaceae > Poterioochromonas > Poterioochromonas sp. DS. Next base: position 1,246 of record VKHI01000017.1, read on the forward strand.
CTGACATTATGATAACGAATGTGAGGGACTATGTGGGGAAGGGAAATGCTTACATTATCTCATATCCATCGAGAATGACTAGTTCTCCGAGCTTGATTCCATCTTCATTTCCTTCCTCGTCTCCTTCTCATTCTCCAAGCAGCGAGCCATCGTCTTCCTTACCAAGTCCTTCTCCATCCTCGTCTTACCCATCTGGCTTCATCACTCCGCCTTCATCTGTTCCGAATCAAACTACAACACACAAGCCTTCAAGATCGCTCCGTCCGACTTTCATTCCAACGAGTCGTCATCCCACCGTTTTACCCACGCTGACAACTGTTCCATCTCTGCGAAGAACAACCGCAAACCCATCTGTGCGACCCACCCTCTTTTCCACGGTAACTAAAAGCTATACTCCAAGCCTCAATCCATCACGATCTGGGTCTCCTTCTATTATTCCCACGTCAGTTGCAAGTCTCAATCCATCTCCACTTCCCTATTTAGTGCGAGTTGTTAATCGCACCTCATCCACACGTTCTGGGATTGTCTATGGTGTGGATGAAGCAAATGAGAGGTTTGAAATCTCATCAATGAGTAGTGATGGTAGTAGGAGGAGTGGTTGGTCAGGCACGATCATAGGAGGGAGAGGGAGAAAGGTATATGTCATCTATCCGAAAGATCCTTCCCAGCCAGTGAATAGAATCGTTTTAGAAGACTTTGATAAGAACTATGATGTGTTAGATCTCTCTCATATCTCTCGGATAACAAGCAAAGTAGATCTGACATATCTAACGAACCCATTGACTTTTTTCCTGCCTGACAATCAAAAGATCGTATTATCGAGCTGTCAAACTATGAATGATTTGAAAGATGAAAATTTTGTTTTTCAATCATTAGTGACATCATCTTCTGAGGTTTCTTTGAAAGATTTGTATCTGATCATACCTCTGTTCGGATCTATGATTGTGGTGTTGATATGGCTTTCTACCTTCTCTGTTCGTGGAAAATTGCAGGAGAATGAGGAAACGAATACGATGGGAGGAGATAAAAATGAAGAGACTGAAGAGAAACAAGTTGATCAAGAGATAAATCGAGAAGAGACAATAGAAACAAAAGAAGAGTTACATGATAATTCTCGTTCTATTAATATTAATCATCACTTAGAAGATTTTGACGATATTAGTAGCTGGAGCCTTGAAGATATTTTAAGTAGTATTGAAGATGATGAAGAGAGTTTATTCGCATTAGCAATTAATATTGTCAATCATTCCACTATCCATAATAAAGAAGAAGTTGAAGAAGAAAAAGAAGAAGACCAATATGATAGTTACCTTCTTGAAAGTAGTGACAAAGAAGAAGGATGATAAGGGAGAAGCCTTCTTTCTTTCTTCTTTACTTTCGTATCATTACATTATTTTTTTGTTTGTTTTGATTGTTTTTTAGTCGCTTTACCTTCGCTTATCTTTTATATCTCCTCTTCCTCTCTGAGAGATCTTTCGCAAATCCTCATTCAATTTGGAGCCGGGGGGTTGATCCTTCTTTTTACGGCCCAGCTCTGTCGAGTAATGGAACGCTGGCAACAATCGTTTGGTGATCATAAAAATCATGACAGGTGTATAGGTAAGAAGTATGCATTAATTCTGTCCTTAATATCTCTAACTGTTCTATTCTATCTTTTTTTTTCCAGTAGAGATTGTGAGATATCAAGCATTGATTTTTCAGTATCCATCACACATCCTCTCTTCGGTGAAACAAAAATATTGTTTTTTTTTTCGCATTCTATCGATGAAATAGGTTCGTCAGCTTCGTCACACTTTCGAACACTTTATAGCTAAAAATATTAAAATACATTGATTTCTTCGTTCATTCGTTTAGCTCTTTTTTTTTTGTTTTTTTTCAGATCGTAAAGACTACTCTTATTCCTCTTCATTTACATATCCAAAATTAAATACTTGGTGTTTTGCCAACCATTAATCCTTCTCATGATAATACGTTGAATGTAAAAGAAGGTCATGAGAAAACCCTTGCTCTTTCGGTACTATTCTTTTTGCTTTGCTGATTCATTCATCTTCTGACACTCTTTTGTAATACTTTACAATAAAACGACAGAAAAAAGAAAAAAAGAAAAAAAAAGAAAAAAAAGAAAAGAAAAAGAAAAAAAGGTCTATTTCTGTGATCCGGGTTCCTTCTCAACAATCTCCTCACTTGAAGACACTGTAGAGAGATCCAAAAGTTGAAGCAAATCCACCTCAGGGAGAGTCAACTCCTCTGAGTCTTCTCTCTGCTTTCTTTGTACCTGCTTCTTCAATGGTTCCAGCGGATTAGAGAGAAGCCTCTTTCTTGGTCTGCCTCTCCCTGAATGCATAGTTATTTCAGAACTACTATCCTTTCCCCCATGTCTTGGGGGTCTCTGCTTAGTTACGTATTTTGTGATCGCTTTAAGAAGTTTTTCTCTTCTTTCAGTTTCAGGGGAATTATCACCTCCAGTCGGATAAGCAATATAAACAGGGGAACCTTGTAAGTGTGTTGCGACACCCATCATTAACGTTTTCTTTCCCTTGTTGCTGTCATAAATTGTAGAAAGATACTTCAGAGCTCGTGCATACCGATTTAACCAAGTGAGCTCATCATCACAACCAGTTTCATTTTCATCTTGTAAGAATGGAAACTTTCCGAGAAAAGATTCTCGAGCTTCTCTCATCTTTTCAGGGGTTTCTCCCTTTAAGATATGTTCTCGAAGTACAGTTGCAAGAAAGATGTCGCGGACTAAATCCTTTTTCTTTCTCCCACATTCCTCTAACCGTTTGCGCTGAATTTCATTAAGACAGTTCTTGAACACGCCACGGTAAAAGACTGGTGTAAAGTCTCCAATACCCATCAGATGTAATCGTTCGATTAACTCGAACAAGGCAAGTATTTCATCGGATTCCAATTCCTCTCTAAACTTGTCAATCCATAGCATATCATCTTTTAAATATGTGATATCATCTTCATCAATGAAATGACACAAAGAAAGTGAACGCTTTGGTTGGATGCTCATTTTTGTTGCAAGATTAAGCATCCATCTATTAAGGATTTAATTGACACTCTCCTCGTTTTTTCGTCTGGTCACGAGCAATTAAGAAAGCCCCACCCATGGGCATTCTCTTGGCAAGAGCCCTCACCCAAAATGTTCGCCTTCTCTCTCCTGAAAAATATCCTCAACACACATCAAGAATGAACTTACGAGAAGAAGAGGAGAAGAAACAATGAATATCCTTCAAAGACCTTCTTTCATCTGTCGAAAAAACAAAGAAAAAAAAAAGATAAAGAAGAAGAAAAATTAAAGATCTTATGTTACTTTTAGAATTTTTTATTTTTATAATGTTTATCATGATTTTGATCAATAAAAAAAAGAAGAAGAATGTTTAATTATCTACAATATAAGAATATATATGATGATGTGTGATTTGTTCCTTACTTTCCCACCTCAGTTTCCTCAGAACCTAACAATCCTTCATTCGGATGAACAGGAATAGGTTTTAAACCAAATTTCTCTGTAAGAATACTTTTCACCAAATAAATAAAAGGTGTCATAGCAGCAGATAAGAAAAACTTTAATCCATAACCTGTAGCAGCAATATTTAATACTTCTTCCACAGTCGCTGGGGTTTGTCCAGTTAAAGATTTACCTAATGAGAAAGCAATATAGGAAACAACAAATGAATCAAGAATCTGTGAGATAACAGTACTTCCAGTAGCTCTTAACCAAAGAAACTTTCCTTGAGTTGCACGTTTAATGACACCAAATAACCAAATATCTGATAATGAACCAATTAAATAAGCAGTGACTGATGCAACATACATTAGTTTAGCACTACCAAATATCATATTAAAAGCATCAGGTGTAACATTAAAAGGTTTATCAAGATAAGGCATAGCTTGTGCAATATTCATGACCAGGAAAACAAGAATTGACATACCTAATCCAATAAAGACAGTTCTTTTAGCTGCTTTAGGTCCATAATATTCATTAATGACATCACCTAATAAGAAAGTAATAGGAAAAGTAAGCATACCACAGGTATGTTCTACAGTCTTATGACCTAATATTTCAAATGGTAAAGGAATTTCAAATAATTTTACACCAATAACATCAGCAACAATTAAACAAGTAACAAAAATACTTGTAAGAATAACATAGATGAATTGTTGGGGTGAAAGGTCGTATTGACTATCGATGAGGTCAGAGGAGGAGGGAGAATTCGATGATACATCATTGAATGTCTCAGTGAAGGTCATTGGAAGTTGTGAAGGTGATGATGTTGTTGTGAGTTGTGAGGTAGTGGAAGATAAAACATTCTCAGGGAAAGCAGGTTGAAATCCATCAGATAAAGTTTTCCCATTCGGAAGAAGTCTAAGGAATGAAATCTTTGAAGGTTTCATTCGATTAGAAAATATTGATAATGATGGAAATCTTTGATAATAACTAATTGATTGTAAAGGGAATGATAACAAGAAAATCCCCAAAAGGAGAAGAGGAAAGAGTGTATTATTGTTCTTCATATTTCTCGTATAATTTATTGTATATTATTATTATAATATTATATTATTATATTAATATTAGTCATAGAAAGAAGGTCACACTATACAACACGTCATCTCATAATCATTTGGGGACTGTGCGAAGTGCACGTTAATATATATGGGGAAAAATGACAGCGCTCAAATTGCACGATGATGATGGCGGTGTGAGAATAGAATAGAAGAATCCCATCACATTGTTTTTCATAATACCTCTGAACTTCAATCGAATAGCAGCAAATAACGCGAGGGCAATCTCTAGAGAATAGTGATTTTGAGCTCTTAAGCTAAATAAATAACAGAATCATTTTTATTTAATTTACAAAAATTAATACTTCGTGTTTCTCGTCTCTCTACCTGTCACACGTCGATCTCGTCATTCTTAACACTATCATACTTAACACGACCCTTACCAACTAGAGGACTATTTTCACCATCATCTTCTTCAATAATACCATGTTTATCACCATCATCTCCTAATATATGGGAGAAATTCTTCATATCAACAATACGAACAGCATCTTCCTTCCCAACAATACTACTCTCGGTGCCTGTACTTACTAAATCACTATTACCAAAATATTCCATACGATTAGCCAGATAATAATCAGATGTTACTACAGATCCTGCAGCAAAGATTCTTGGTCGACGATGATTTGACTTGGAAGGAAAGGAAGATCGTTGAGGGTTCGTACTACCAGGTGTTTTCGACTTATTAGGATTATAGTAGAGCATCATTGGTGCAGTCATTGCACTTCCTGCACCAGTAATACCAGTCATAGTGACGTCAGTTTCGTCTGTAATCTCACGTTGAATCATCTTCTCGAGGACATCTTCCATGGTTACAATGCCCATAACTGCTTCTTTCTCTGTAGGACGAATACCTTTCCTCATACACTCTAAAGTCTTCATTGGGTTCGGTGTCACCACAGCTAGATGAGATCTTCCTTCTTGGAATAAAGATAGCAAGTCCATGAGATCGATGGTCGGCTTGACACACAATGGTTCTCGAAGCTTCAGACTTTCAATCATAGTATTATCAATAGGATTGATCTAAAGCAAAAGAAGACAGAATCAAGGAAAAGAGAATGAAAATTAGTGAAAGTGTCTTACCACAATGAGTTCTTTGACTAATAGATATCCTAATATATGTTGTTTATCATGTCTTTTATAGACTGGTATACGACTAAAACCTGAATCTAATATATCATATAAACTTTTCTCATCTAATCTTGTTGAACTAGAGATCATCGATACACGTCTGATTGGTATCATTGCATCTTTGACAGTAAACTTCGAGAGTCGTAGAATACCAGTCATTAGACTCACTTCATTGATTGTTAGAGAGTATTGGGGATGAGGATGAGAATGAGGATGAGAGTGTGAATGCGAGTGCGGTGCTGATGATGCAGTAGTGGCATTCGAAGTTGTAGGGATTTCTGCTTTCTCCGCTATTCTTGTTAATGCTTTATTCGTCTTTTGTATGGATGAATATCCTTTATTACTGTTATTATTAGGAAGATCATTACTCGTAGCACGTGATAATAATGGAGATTCTTCATTCATCACTTGAATTTCATGATGATGATTTTTCCGATTATTATTACTATTACTTTTACTATTATATCGTATCGGTGAACTAGGTACCGAATTAGAAGCAGAGGCATTACCCCTCCCACTATTACCACGACTATTACTTGTTAATTCACTAATAATCGCTTCACCTGCATCACTTTGTAATAGAACAAGTGCTTCTAATTCTTCACGTGTAATAGAACCAGCATTCTCTTCTAATCCAAAGAGCAAGTCTAAGATCTTACTCAATGGCCAACTAATAGGATAAAAGAAAAATAATAAAAAATACACTAAATTTGTTAATTTTGCTGCAGTTAATAGTTGATCTGGACCAGTAAATAATGCTGATGGTATAATTTCACCAAAGATTAATACTAACGTCACTGAAAGTATCACAGCGATATAGTTAGGTACTAATGCACCAAGAAAAATGGGTAATGTTTCATTAGCTATTGAATTAAATAATAGTAACGTGACTAATAGGAGGTGGTGTTGTTTGACTATCGGGAGGATGGAAGATGCAGCTTCTTTCTCCGCATCATTACCAATCATTAATTTTATTTCTAATTTCGTGATGTCTAATGATAATAGACCCACTGTTAACCCTGCTGCTATACCAGCACAGATAACACATACACCTACCATGCAACCATTATAAACATCTTCAATTTCACTAAAATCAGTCCAAACACCATCAAATATCTCTAAATGATCAAAAAAATCAAAAAAACCCATAATTCAAATCAATTTGCGAGTTTCTATCTTGCAAGTAAATGAAAGTATAATGAGGAACAGCTTTACAAATGCTATGAAAATTAGAGGTCGTCGAGTAGTTTCAGATAGGTTTGAAGTAGTAGTTTGAGTTATTGTGATTCTTATTGAATTCAATCTACAGATAGTGAATTTCATAATTGATAATTAAACAATTCATGAACGAAGTACCGGAACTTCGAAAATCCGAATATCGAAATAATAGTTTCTTCCAACTTACAAATCTCTCTCCTCTCTATCAAAGAAAGTGTGTTTGATCTACTGTACGAATTAATTGGTCTTTTGTTTCTTTGCAACATGCTTTTCCTCATCCAGCTGATCGTCATGAGTGGCTCCATTCTTTGCAGTCAACGGAACAGCGAAAGTCGTATCATAGGCTTTCTCATGCACACCAACAATGGATCTTCCAGAACAATCAGCTCTTGTCTTAAAGCTTTCATCCCAAGCAATCGCTCTTGCTGTGGAACAAGCAATAGAAGGGCCTCCAGGAACAGTCTTGACCGCTGCTAATTGAGGGAAATGATCTTCAAAGATCGATCGATACATATAAGCCTCCTTAGTAACAGGAGTATTATCAGGGAAACGATTGGCGGCATTAGCGAACATTTGATCTGACACTGTTCTTTCCGCAAGGTCACGTAAAGAATCAATCCAACCATAACCAACACCATCACTAAACTGCTCCTTCTGTCGCCACAGGATATCTTGAGGGAGATAAGGATCATCCGGAGTATCGAAAGCCTGACGCAGAATGTACTTTTCAATACGGTTGGGTTTAATAAGCTTTTCATTAGGATCAATATTCATTGCAACATCTAAGAAATCAGCATCCAAGAAAGGAACACGTGCTTCTACACCCCATGCTGATGTTGCCTTGTTAGCGCGTAAACAATCAAATAAATATAAATTATGAATTTTATCACGTAATTCAGCTTGTAATTCTTCAGCATTTGGTGCTTTATGAAAGTACAAATAACCAGCAAATACTTCATCTGATCCTTCACCTGATAGAACCATTTTAATTCCCATCGCTTTAATCTTACGTGACATTAAAAACATTGGTGTTGATGCACGTATAGTAGTTGTATCAAATGTTTCTAAATGATAAATAACTTGTCTAATGGCATCTAATCCTTCTTGTATTGTATAAGTATAAGAATGATGAACGGTTCCAAGAAAATCAGCAACTTTCTTTGCAGCAATTAAATCAGGCGAGTTTTCTAAACCAATACAAAATGAATGTAACTGTGGGTACCAGTTTAAATGTCCATGTTCTGTTGAATGATGTCGTTTCAATATTCGTGAAGCAACAGCAGCAACAAGGGAAGAATCTAATCCACCGGATAAAAGTACTCCCCAAGGGACATCAGACATGATATGTCGTTTAACAGCACTTTCAAATGCTTCTCGAAGGACCTTAGGTTCATATGGGGTGGAAGGAAGAGGTGATGGTTGCTTCCAGACAGGGTTGTACCATTGTGTGAACTTCCCAGTCTTTGAGTCGTAGTAATGACCTGGAGGGAATTGTTCAAAACGAGTGCAATCGTTGGCTAATGACTTCATCTCGGATGCGAACCAGATACTTCCATCAGCACCGTAACCGATATAAAGAGGAGTAATACCAACATGATCTCTCACAGCAGCGAAAGAGCGATCTCTCTTGTCATAGATGACGAAAGAGAACATTCCTCGAAGATGGTTGGGAAACTTCTCAATTCCTTCCTATTAAATCAGAAAAAAAGACAATGACATAGACCGAAGAGGAGGCGGCGTTGAACGGGTGATTTAGAGAGGAAAGAGGCTTTTACCTGTAAGTAAAGTGGAATCACAACTTCACAATCCGAACCAGTAATTGGAGTGTATGGTTGTTTCAAGTTCGCATATACAGTTTTATAGTTGTAGATTTCACCATTAGCGGCAACAACAATTTGTTTATCATCAGAAGTAAGTGGTTGTGCACCAGATTCAGGATCAATAATAGCAAGACGTTCATGAGCAATACCATTATCACCATCGACCATATAACCAGACCAATCAGGACCACGATGTCTAAGTTTTAATGAACATTCAATTAATTTTTTACGTAATTCTGACTCTGGTAAAGCCGAACGAAAGATTGCAAGAATTCCACACATATTCTAAACACATTCAAAAAATAATCAGAAATTTTTTTTTCTTCTTTCCATATCAATAGACCAATCACTTACTTTCGAGGGATACTCAGGGATGATGGAAGGATTAGGTTGTAATTGTAGAGAGGTGGAAGTGAGTTTGAATTGCTTGGATTGTGGATGTCAGTGGAAAACGAAGTGAAGTGAGTGTGTGAAGAGGAAGAGGACAGAGTTCGTACTTTCCCAGTCTCCTTCTTTCCTAAGTGTGAAACTGTCTAAATGTCTAAATGTCTAAAAATCTATGAATTTCTGTGACGCAAGGGGTGTACAAAGTCCCACTAAGTCTAAAATTTCAAGAAAATTTCCATATTTCTTTTCAATAAATGCATATGAGAAACGATTAAACTTGCAGATGCGAATTACTTTTTATCCTCTAACCTGTTGAATTTATTGAAATCAACGAAATTCGATCGTCCAAATCGTTTTCCCAAACTTTGCGTGGCGTCTTCAGTCACAGAATTATATTTTTAAATCTTAGACTAAATACCACAGAAATCTTTGGAATTATGAAGTAGTTCAGGTAAGATTCTGAAGATTTCTATGGTATTGTCTAAGATTTAAAAATAACCTTTTTAAAAAAATCCACTTGTCTCCGATTTGCTCCGCAGGTGCGAGACACAGGAATTTCATGGCGACGCCCAACATTGCACACAGAAACAAATCCAAAGAGTGGATAGACTTCTTGGTTGGCTTTTGTTTAAAGGGTTGCGGAGGGAAAAGAAATTAAAAAATTAAAACTCCGTAGATACAAATTTAAAAAAAAAGTGATAAATAAAAAATGAATACACGACACACGAATTAAGAGTTGGGGGTGTTGTATATCTATCTATTTCTATATATGTGGGATATTGGTTGTGGAGGCAATATGTTACACAAGTAATCATGAAGCTAGAAATGTTTTGGGTTTTTATATGTGTGTGATATGATCATGCGATCATGAATGGACAGATTTTCATAAAGAAAACAAGAGACATCGAAGAAAAAACAAATCCAGCTAAACCAAGAAAAAAGAAGTTAGCTTGTGAAGATTGATTATGTGCTCTATATCATTTGTAACTATTAATCTTGTCCTTCCATGTAATAATCTGAGAATAATAATAATGTAAATATCAGCAGCCTACAGGGCTAATGAGAGAATAATCAATAAATTCCGATCTCTCAACTCTTCAATAATTGATAAGAACCTTCGAATAAAATGCCAGGAAGGTCTTTCCACCCAAATTAGTAATATCTCCTCCCTAATTATTTGCGAGCAGCCGTAAAATGCTGGAAATAGTAATGCGTATTTTTTAAAACTCTAATGGATGGATTTTACAACATTATCATCATTACAATTAAAGAAGAATATTATCGGATAATTGGATCAATAAATACAATATCCTTCATTAGTTTTCGTACTCATGAGAGTGATGGGAGGAAGAACCGATTCAAACGATATAAATAATAATACATATAAACTTTACAGGTAACAACAGCTTCTCATATTATGGACAAAGCGTCTTACGCCAAAAGAAGGACAAGAAGAAGAGAAAGCAGAAGCTGAAGTAGTCTTGGTGATGTGTTTGAGAACGAACGGTGGAACAAACAATGAATGGTAGAGAGACTAAGAAATAGCATTGGAATTTCATGTCAAATGTGAAAATGTCTCGTATGGTTTTACCTGACTCTTACTGTAATTACAATAGAAGACAATTTTGAGACGATAACAAATGGATGATTGCCTTTTGATAATCTTCTTATTCACGCAACTAAAATTGACAACCAATGTCATGAGAGTATAAGTAAAACACCACGATATCTATTTATCTAACTCTTTATACTGCTTCAACCTCTTTAATAAAATCTTCTTCTTGAATCACTTCCCCATTTTTGAAATATTATCCAATTAAATTCTTAAACTCTTTTGAAAATTTCTTCTTCCTTGTAGAACAGAAATAAAGGAAGATTCTCGACACAAAAAAAGAAAAGAAGAAAAAAACAAAACATAGGCAGGTCAATAAATAATAATGAAAGCAAAACCAACATAAAACAACAAGGAAACAAACATTGTACAACTCCAAAAAAAATCAAAAATTATTATTCAAACAAGAAGAAAGAAAGAGAGAAAGAAGGAGAGGGAGAGAGAGAAAAAAAGCAGCAAAGAAAGAATCAAATTTGATTGTGATAAAAAGAAATGCCCCAACTTAGGATTTTCGTGATACGTAGTACGTGTACTGCTAAAAGAAGGTAAAAAAAGTGGTATGTGATGGTGGTAGAAATGTGTGTCAAATGGGAAGAAGTCACTCTTATCCATGATATTATCATATCCTTCTTCATCTTCACGATGATTGCATTTATGATGTTGAGACAGCAACAATGGTATATGTCCATTCAATAATTTTATTTGATACTAAATCAAATTTTAATTTAGTTTCAGTAATAATATGATATGTTTTACCATCACTCGAACCTTGTATGGAGGATGAATCACCATTATATAATATACTATTTAATAACTGTGATATCATTGGGACACTTAAATCAGGTGGTGGATTCATAATCATATCTAATTTTAATAATTCATTAAATACTGTAATAATGGGTGATTCAAATACTCTTGTACCAGTAAATTTATCAATAATTTCAACAGTTTCTGATGTAACTTCAACAGGTGGCATCGAATACCCTAATGGAAACTGCGGTGGTGGATTGGAAGTTTTAATTGTAGCAATACGTTTTTCAATATTTTTCACCATAGAATCAGGATATACTAAACTAATTAACATGAAAAATGCAAATAATGGATAGATACCAAATGATTCTAAAAATAAATTAGGTGCAAGAAAATGTACATTAATATCACAATGTTGTTTCATGACATCTAATAATGAATTAAAATCACCATTATTATAGGTGATGCGGAATGGATTATTCACTTCTAACCGTTCTTTACGACGTTGTTCTAGGAAGGGTTGATAATAATCAAGGAAAAGACAGGTGAAAAAGATTATGATTACCTTCAATTCTCTTAATTTCTTCAGGATCTGGTCCAGAATACATGGGTGATGGATCATCAACAAGTTTACACAGTCCTAGAATGATGTCATAATTTTGATCTGGATCTAGATCTGCTTGATATAAATTTGTCGATGATGATGCACTCGCACCATTTGATGATGCTACAGAGTGTGCAGAGCTGGATTGTGACTGGAGACTATGTGGACTCGACCGATAATCATTATCCTTCTTTCGGCGCATGATTCTCTGACCGTTATTCAAAATATTTTCGTCAATTCAAAAAAAATAAATTGACCTGTGAACAAAGAAAAGACGAACTTAAACTAAAGAAATTTCCCTTTTCCAATTTTATTTCTCAGGTGTCACAGTAGAAGGGATAGTTTCAAAGTCAGTTGACTGGTATTTCTCTTTCTGCTGTTTTTTGTTTTGTTTCAACAATCGATCTAGTAACGTAAATTTATGAATTCTAAGTCTTTTTTCTTATTTCATACTAGTAGTGTAAATTAGAGAAAAGATCGAAGCCTCATCACACACAGAAATCTTTCTTTCAAGTAGGCCAAATACATTATCCTTATCGATTCTGAATCATATTCACCTCCGTGATGATGCCAAAGACAACATCGACCAAGGAGTCATCGAGTTCACCTCCCCTTGAACCGGCTGATACATTACCTGCATTAAGAAAGGTGACCGAAGATTGTGATGAAGAGTCGAAAGTCGCTGTTTTCCGTGAGATAGCTCGTGCATTATCTATTCTATGTCACGGTGATCCAAAACCTGATTTTTTGGCTATAGAGCCAGCATTACCATTTTTATCCCGTTTGTTGTCTTCAGAAGATACTGAGACAGTGGAAGAAGTATGCAAAGCCTTAAGCTACATCTCTGCAGGAGGTGGTAATGGAATTCAAACTATCATTGAGGCAGGAGTAGTGTCACAGTTAGTAGAACTACTGAGAAGCACCTCTACAAAGATCTTATCACCAACGATAAGAACGATTGCTAATATTACCAAGGGAAATAATAATACATCTCAAATACAGTTGATTATGAGTCACAATGTATTGCCATGTTTGTTAGAGTTATTAGATCATGTAGATGAAGATATTCGTAAGGATGTGTGTATTGTGATGTCGAATCTTACACGTGCAGGAGATCAAATACAAGCAGTGATAGATGCAGGAATCTTCCCAAAGCTAATCAAACTAATGAGATCATTAGAGGTTGATATTCAGAAGGAAGCTGTTGGTACAGTGCATAATACAACATCGTATGGTACTCCTTTTCAAGTTTGGTATTTGATTGATGTTGGTGTAATTCCAGCTTTATGTAGTTTGTTGCAGGTTAATAATGTTGACTTAGTTCAAGTAGCGTTAGAAGCATTAGGGAGGATGCTTTATGTGAATGTGTATGAGAACTTTGGGAAGTTAGAAACAATAGTAAAGGGAATATGTGAATGTGATGGAATGAAGACATTACAAGAATTACGAAAGCATGAAGATAATAAGATTTTTAGTTGTGTTAATAATATTATTGAATTAGCATTTGGTACTCATTTAATATCTGACAATGCTGAGACAGCATTACCAGTGATACAATATTACCGCAAGATATTAGGTATTGGTAAGTAATTCCTTCCTTCTTGTTTCTTGTTTCTTGTTTACTTAATTAATATCTTAACGCATCTATATTAGGGAAAAACCCTCCCATCCAACAGGTTATTGACTGTGGTGTGGTTCCATGTTTGATTCGATTCTTACAAATGGATGATCGTCCTGATATTCAATTAGAGGCTGCTGGAGCTATTACTAACATCACATTTTCTATATCAGATCATATAAGACATGTCATAGAAGCCGGTGCAGTTCCCATCTTGATTCGATTACTATCATCGAAGAATGAAGATGTGAGGACTGAAGCAGCATGGGCTTTAGGTAATATAGCAGGTGATAAGGATGTGAAGTATCGTGATATAGTTCTAGGAGGAGGAGCACTACCTGCATTACTACAAGCAGCAGAGAATAGTATTAATAAGATGATAGTATATGCAATATGTAATTTATGTGATGGAAGACCACCTCCAGACTTCGAAGTAACAAGACCAACTCTACCATTATTACGAAGATCAATATATTTTGATAGCGAACAGGTTCTGTTGTATTCCTGCAGGTCATTACGCTGTATGGCACAAAGTTCTGCCCGGGGACTTCTAGCTATTATAGATGAAGAACCTAGCATTATACCGAGATTGACAGATCTACTGGCCGGAAATACATCAACAGGAATACTAAGGGAAGTAGTAAAGCTTCTTGGTTCTATGGCCCTTTGGTATCCTTTCCTTATACAAGATCGTATTGTTAAAGCTTTACCATCATTCTTATGGTTATTAGATCATCCAGATAAAAGACTTAGACGGGAGGTATGTGAGACCTTGGCTAATATCACTTTAGGGACAAAAGAACAAATACAAGCAGTAATTGATGCTGCAATCTTCCCAAAGCTAATAGAACTATTAGAATCAGAAGATGGTGTAATTCAAAATCAAGTAGCAAAGGCAGTGTATTGTGTGATAGCATTTGGTCGTCCAGATCAAGCATGGTATTTAGTGAAAGAAGGAGTGGTTCCGCCACTCTTTAGAATATTACGAGTTGAAGATGTTGAAGTTGTTATGAATGCATTACTAGGATTGAAGACTATATTACAGATTGGTAAGGAAACAAGGACGCTACATAACATTCTATCAGATTGTGATGGAATGAAAGTGATTAAACAATTACAAGAACATAATGATGATAAGATTTCCACTTTTTCAAAAGAGATTCTAAAAGACTTTCTTTGATTGAAGTATAATAATACTTTTCAAAAGGATGAATTGAAATGATGTTCTTTGTGAATCGTGTAGATTGATAAAATTTGAATTTAATTTGATTACGATTGTTAATAATGAGAATGATATTGATCTTATGAATCTTATTCATCTTATATACATTTTCTTTCTTTTGAAGAGAAGAACTCTGTACAACAATTTAAACACCTTTACTACACTCTTGAGTTCAAAGGTGCTACGGAAGGGTTAAGCATTCATAACTACACCAATAACTAAATTGCCTGTTGTTGACTAAAGATCGCAGAAATACCAAAAATTAAATTTCCTTTTTTTTCTCTTCTTCTTCATTTCTTCTCATTTTCTTTTCTCTCTTTCCATGCTTGATAGTACAACTATTATGGACTGTGGTGGCGAAGTTTCTTTTTTTTCTTTTTTAGTTTTTATTGAAAAGACTTGATGTCAGTCACAAGGTATGAACATGCTAGGGATGTGAAGCTCTTGTAGGGATAACTGTACCTGATACAGAATATGTAGACTCTTATTCAATCTTCCGAGAGAATATGTCTCTATTTGTTCTACAGTTCTTAATGTGAGTTGGATATACCAAGCTACCGTAGCGATTCCATCTTATTTATCAAGTATTTAGTTTGGACTGCTGTAGAGTATGTTAACTTCTGTATGCTAACGGTGAAGATTCAATATAAAATGCACCTTTAGCTTGAGGTGAACCTTACAGAGAGATCAAAACTGTCTGGAGGAGAGAAGTCATCTAGTCAACCAAGATCAGCAGCTAAGGTTAGGTAAGTGGTTTTAATCTTAAAATATGTTTGTAATGTGTAATATTATATAATTCATAAATATAATACCTTTTTTAATCAAGTCTATGATATATACATGTTCTGTTCTTTCTTCTCAAAAGAATAAAAGTATTTATAAAGAATTGAATTGAAAAAAAAGGATTTTACATTTAATCTCTTTTGAAAGAGTTGAAATCTGATCATCTTCATGTTCTTGTAATTGTTGAATCTACAATCTGATAGAATGTTAATCATTCCTCGAAACTTAACTGTCTTCTCACAAATATGTAACATATTATTCAATCCTGCCAACGTAGTGGTAACGATATCAGCATCTTGACCTAATAATTGTTCACATAATAGTGGAATCACACTTTCATTCATCAAATACCATACTTGCTCTGGACTACCACTTGTAGCACACCAGACAACCCTAACGATCTGATGTATGCAAAAATGTGATATTAGTAATAGATCCCGCAGCCTCTAATTGAATATCAGGACTATCATCCATTTGTAAGAATCGAATCAAACATGGAACAACACCACAGTCAATAACCTGTTGGATGGGAGGATCGCTCCCTAACAACCACAACATCATCAAATTCAGAATGACAATTCACTCATTATTAGTCTCACCTAATAATAGCTTGCGGAAACACGATGTTAGCTCATTCACATCATCAGAAGCAATCAGCTTCACACTAATCCTCTCTTAAAATATTGATCCAATTAGAAGAATTGAGATGAAAGTCACATTTACCTGATCATGAACTTTTCCCTCATCACATAGAATCCCAGAAATTTGATCTATTTCTTCATATCTTTTCTTCTCCAAGCAACTTCGATCTTTTTCTCGAACTAAATTTGGAAACATAACCTTCCCAGATTCGAACGTTTGTTGATCATTCGACTTTTGTCTTTACTTTGGGATGGTTTGTCCTTCCCATTTCCTTCTTTTCTAACTTTGCTTTGCTATCGATCGAATAGTAATAGTAGGCTGGCTCTATGTTTATGATCTTTTTCCTCTCTCGTTATTTTCACAAATCACAACGATCAAAGGATCAAATCTCTCTTATCCAGTGGTTGTGACTACATTTGATAATGGTCTTTTGTTGGAGTAAGAGTAAGTGGAAAAGAAGTAGTCACAGTATGTTTATAATGGTATAGCGGTCTGAATTCATTCTTTTCTTAAGCATACCTGTGATAGATATAACTTTGAAGCAATTGTAATTCGGCTTCAATAAAAAACAAAGCTACAGTCGAGTTTTTTATGTCTTTTCAAAATTTAATTAGTTATAAGGCGACGACTTTTTCACCATAAAGAACTCGAGTTTTACTGTCAATGTGATCAATGATCTTGTGACCAATCTCAAATCAAGAGCAGCTTTTCTTTAATCATTCAATATGAAACCTCTCAGGGTATTTATTGAAGTAACGTTGGCTAAAAACTGTTTAATATTGGTCGAGAAAATATTAAAAGACAAGTAAACTTAACATAAAAGACAAAAAGATTTAAAAAGACAACAAAAGACAGCGATTGGGAAGCATGATTCTAATCGTCTTTCCTGTATAATGATTTACATTAATAGACGAGATTTAAGGAAAAAGCGTCTGAATTATCTCTTTTGATTGACTTGAAATTTCCCATCTTTTATCTTTTTGTAATTGTTTAATCGACTCAATTCCATCACATTCTAACAGTAAGCTAACCATTTTTTGCAATTTCCTTGTCGTCTTACTAACGTATAACATATTTTTCAATCCTGCTAACGCAGTAGAAACGATATCAGCATCTTGACCTAATAATTGTTTACATAATAGTGGAATCACACCTGGCGTTAAACAACATCTCTGCACAAAGTGACGATGGAATTCAAACTATCATTGAGGCAGGAGTTGTGTCACAGTTAGTAGAACTACTGAGAAGCACATCTCCAAAGATCTTATCACCAGCGATTAAAACGATAGCTAATATTACCAAGGGAAATAATAATACATCTCAAATACAATTGATTATGAGTCATAATATATTGCCATGCTTGTTGGAGCTATTAGATCATGTAGATGAAGATATTCGTAGGGATGTGTGTGATGTGATTTCGGATATTACCAATGCAGGAGATCAAATACAAGCGGTGATAGATGCAGGAATCTTCCCGAAGCTAATCAAACTAATGAAATCATCCGATGTTGAGATTCAGAATGAAGCTATATGGGCGGTGTATAATACTACATTCGACGGTACTCCTTCTCAAGTTTGGTATTTGATTGGTGTTGGTGTAATTCCCGCACTATGTAGTTTGTTGCAAGTTGATAATGATGACTTGGTTCGAGTAGCGTTAGGAGGATTAGAAAGCATGCTACATGCGACTGTGAACCAGAGCTTTGACAAGTTAGAATTATTTGTGAAGGAAGTATGTGATTGTGATGGAATGATGAGGTTAGAATGGTTACGAAAGGATACTAGCCATTTTCGGAGTGTTAATAAAATTATAAAATTAGCATTTGGTACTCATTTCATCTCTGACGATATTGAGAAAGCATTATCAGCAATACAATATTTTAATAAGATATTACGCATTAGTAAGTAAGTCCCTCTTTTTTCTTGTTTAATATTCTCTAAGCTAATTGTCGCTTCTAACAAGAAAGAATCCTCCCATCCAACAGGTTATTGACTGTGGTGTTGTTCCATGTTTGATTCGATTCTTGCAAATGGATGATAGTCCTGATATTCAATTAGAGGCTGTTGGAGCTATTACGAATATCACACTTTCGAATACATTAGATCATATAAGATATGTGATAGACGCTGGTGTAGTTCCCATCTTGATTCGATTACTATCATCGAAGAATGAAGGTGTGAGGTCAGAAGCAGCATGGGCTTTAGGCAATATATCGGGTAATGAAGATGTGAAGTATCGTGATATAGTTCTGGCAGGTGTATTACCTGCATTGATACAAGCAGCAGAGAAAGGAGTGAATGAGATGATAGTATATGCAATATCTAAACTTTGTTGTGTGAAACCTTCTAACTTTGAGGTAATAAGAGCAACTCTGCCATTATTGCGAAGGTTATTAGATTCACAAAATGAAGAAATAGTGAAGTATTCCTGCATATCATTTTCCCACATCGCTGAAAGAATGAGACATTTTATTTATGCTATTTTAGACGTGAGACTCAACATAATACCAAGATTGATTGAACTATTAGTGGGAAGTACATCACCCAGCATACTAAAGGAAGCAATAACAGTTCTTGGTAATATTGCTTGTGGTGGTAATAGACAGACTCAATCTGTCCTCGTGGCTTTACCATCATTACTATGGTTATTAGATCATCCAGATCTAGAAATTCGTAAGCAAGTATGTTGGGCTCTTTCGAACATAACAGCAGGTACAACAGAACAAAAGCAAGCAGTGATAGATGCTGCAATCTTCCCGAAGTTATTTGAACTATTAAAATCAGAAGATGCGGAACTTAAGAAGAGAGTAGTACGAGCTGTCTGGTGTGCTACACGTGGTAGTCCAGAGCAAGTATGGTATTTGATGAATGAAGGTGACATGCTTCTGCCACTGCCTCAACATCTTCAGAAGATAACAAACGGGATAACAATGGTAGCGCTGGCTCAATTGCCGATAAATCAGGTGCTGGAACACCACCACTTAAACTAGACATGGCACGAACAAAAAGGACTCTTGACTGTTCATCACAATCTTCTGCTGCTTGTATCAATGCAGGTAATGCACCTCCTGCCAGAACTATATCACGATACTTCACATCTTCAGTACCCGATATATTGCCTAAAGCCCATGCTGCTTCTGACCTCACACCTTCATTCTTCGATGATAGTAATCGAATCAAGATAGATGGGAACTACACCAGCGTCTATCACATATCTTATATGATCTAATGTATTCGAAAGTGTGATACGAGTAATAGCTCCAACAGCCTCTAATTGAATATCAGGACTATCATCCATTTGTAAGAATCGAATCAAACATGGCACAACACCACAGTCAATAACCTGTTGGATGGGAGGATCGCTTCCTAACAACCACAACATCATCAAATTCAGAAACGGAACGCAGTCATTCATCTCACCTGATAATAATTTGCGAAAATATGATGTTAGCTCTTTCACATCATCAGAAGCAATCAGCTTCACACTTATTCTCTCCTACAGTAGAGGATGTTAAACTAATCTCAAGAATTGTAATTTCTCTAAGTCACATTTACCTCATCAGGAAGTGCATCATCTAAAATGTCAGGAATTTCATCCATTTCTTCAAATTTTCTCTTCTCCAGACAACTTTGATCTCTTTCTAGAACTAAACTCTGCGGTATTGCCACAGTTTGAAACGTTCCTTTGCCAAATTCTTGATCATGAACCTTTTGCTTTTTCTTTGTCATTGCTTTAGTCTTTCCCATTTCTCCTTTTGTATATCAAAACTGCTTTGATTGATAGTAACTGAGACCCTGTAGTACTGTCAGAACAGTCTCTCCAATTTTCACAATCGAAATGTTGATCTGTTTTATCGAGAGCGCTTATCTTTCTCCTGAGAAATTTAGAACATGTCAAGGCAGCGAATAAATATAGATTTAAAAGCCATATGACCAGGTAATTCTTGAAAATGGTATTAGCAGTAGGTGGTTGATTTTGATCGATCTCACTTATTAATAGTTCTGATTCAAACAGAAGAATAAGTTAATTTTCAGTGCGTGTTTTTTCTTCTTCTGTTGTGATCGAACGACAGTATATATTATTATTAAGTTTTTATTCCCGAGGCCAATTCCTACACACACAAAAACAAAAAAAACATGATTTCAGAGACAACATCAGAATAATACATTGAGGAACAGAGAGGAAAATAGCACACAGAACGAACTTTTGCAATATATTCTAAAGGTTTTATTCAAATAAGCTTCTCTTCTTCATCATTCAATCTACAGAAATACTTAATAATTACCAAAAGATAAGGAAACAACATTGGGCAGAAAATGTAATTCAATGCAATGCTACAGCATACACCGTTATTTCGACATCGCTTTGTGTTAGAGAGTGTTGTATGTACGTTGGGAGGTGGGATAAATTTAACTAAGAGAGGGAAAAAGCTGTGAGTGATGTAATATGATGTAAGTCATTGCAGGCTATCAATGTCGTTGAGGATCTTCAATGAGTTTTTGAATTGTGAGAAAGGAGAATATCAACAAGAAAAAAAAACAAAAACAACAAGACTCTCGAAGAAGACCTAACAACAGTATACTACACTACAGAAATATCTTGGATTCTACTCCTCCTCCTGAAATGAAGAAGACTGATATTTCGTTGCGTTACTGGAATTGTGAGCTTTTTTTGTGGCTTCTCGAGATCTTGTCCACCAGAAGGATTGATTGATTTATTAATTCACTCAAAAATTACCAATTATATAGATTCTTCACATCTCCATTTCTAATCAAACTTTGGTTTTAAGTGCAGGAAGACCCTTATCTAAAGCAAAAAGAAAGTACTTGTGTGAAACAACAATTAACAGCAAAAAGAAATATCAATGAGAGCAAAGAAAAGAGTGTGGAAAGAACAAAAAAACAAACAGACAAAATAATGAAAACCAAACACTACAAACAAACAGAGAAGAAAGAAAATAAACAAAAAAGGAATATAAAACAAAATAATAATGAAGTATACATAAAGAAAAATGTGTGTGCGTATGTGAGAGAGAAAGCATATTGAGAAATCATTATTTAAGATGTTGAAACTGCTAATAGTGTATGTGTCCATGAAATAATTTTATTCGTGATTAAATCAAATTCTAATTTGGTTTCTGTGATTAATATATGTATTTTACCATTATCAGTACCATAATTGGATTCTGTTGTGTATAAAATGTTATTTAACATCTGCTCAACCATTGGTGCAGTTAAATCTGCTGGTGGATCTATAAAAAGTTCGGATTTTAACAGTTCCGCGAATATGGGGGAGAAGGGTGACTGGAAAGCCTTTGTTCCAGTGAATTTATCTATTATTTCAACAGTCTCTCTTGTAACAGCAGGGACGTCTTGTGAAACAGAAGAAACAGCAGTTACAGGTGGTTTAGGATGTTTAAAACTTGCTATTCGTTTATCTAAATTTTTCGTCATTGAATCAGGAAATATTTGATGTATTAACATGAAAAAAGCAAATAAAGGTAAAACACCATATGCTTCTAAGAAAAGACTTGGGGATATAAAATGAATATTTTCATCACAATGATTTTTCAAAATATCTAATAAAGTTTGAAAATCACCATTATTATAAGCCATACGACATGAATCATGAACATTGAATCGTTCTTGTCGCTTTATTTCTAGAGAGAAAATTCTGGAATTAAAAGATGAATAAAAAGGATAAAAGAAAGTGAGAGTACCTGCAATTTTCTTTTTCTCTTCAGTTGTAAGTGGACGAAGTGGGAGATCATCAAATTCACACAGACGCAAGAAAAGATCATGTTCATCATCGGGTAAATTCACTCCAGATAATGAATATGAAGATGATGATCCTGACCACATTCTATCGTATGAAGAAGAAACTACAGAATTTGTAAAAGAAAGCGAAGGTTGTTGGTTTACATCAGATCTGTTCGATCTGAGCATTGAGTGATGATGAGAGAAGAGAAGTATTTCAAGAATTGTTGTGTGTGTTGGAGTATCCTACTCGGTTTTGCACAAAATCCCACATTTTTAAAAACCCACAGGTAAAAACCCACAAAGCTCAAAACAGGTTTTTTTAAACTTATAACTCATAGAAAAAAGCTTGATTTTCGCAAAAGTTGAAGTATGTAAGTTGCAAAAGTTTAAATCAAATAGTAATTGTATCTTTCTCTCTGCATAGACGCGAAAGGTATTCCATTATGTTCGTCTTTAGTGCACTGCTTTCAATCAATGTTTTATCTTGAACGTTTTGAGCTGTTAGGAACTGGATGAGAACTTGCTTATCTACCTTTTCTACAAACGATTAGTGATTAGTTTGATAGTGTGATTTCTTCTTTAGTAAATATGAATTATATTTCGGTAAAATGTTATGGATATTCCTTTGCTTCCCTCTTGTGACCTGATCGTCAATGGAGGTTCTTGTAATATCACTCTTCTGTATACTTTGATCTTTTGTTATGCTTCATGCTTCCAATTCTTTTAAAATGGACGATAACCCATTGTTTAAGTAGATCCAATTGCTTTTGTGAATCTTTCATTTCATGCTTGAGCTCTTCTTCAATGACCTCTCCTTCAAAATCACTCTTGCCATTAAGAATTTCATGCGGCCCGGCCGACCCGCGTGATCCCCTTTCGAGATCTTTCTTTTTAAGAATCCTCTACGAATCATTACGTGTCTGATCATATTGGTCGTTATTTCGGTATTTGAGGGAAGCTGCCGTGAATCCTAATTCAACAAATAACTCGTTTCCACTACAGCAATTCTTTAAATAAAACTGGTATCTTTGTAATTGTTGCTCCATAGTAGTTCATTGATTGTCTTTCGTTGGTTTTTAGATTCTAAAAGTATCTTTTCGTATAAATCAAAGAGACCAGATGCTTTAGTCTTTTCTTGTTGAATTTAAGTCCTAATTCGCTTTGCAATGTCTTGTAGTTGTGATGCTTGTTTTCTAAGGCTCGATAGCGAGAGGTGAAGTTGTCGGAGGAGATAGTGGAGAGAATAAAGTTAAATAGAATAAATTGGAGGCTCTTTCAATTCTTTCTTCTTCACTAAGCAGAAGATTTGAACGTTCATCTTCAAAGGAGGATCTTATCATTCGCTTGATATTCTCTAAATAGCCTTCTTGGGAATTCTAAAGATGAGAAAAGTTTTTGATTTCTTCTCCGTAGTAGTTCACAATTGTCGATCAAATGTCAATTGAATCGCTCATACTGGCAAGAAAATCAAGAAAATCAATAGATTTATTATCCTAATGTAGTTAAAGAATCGACTCTAGAGGGGACGAAGGAAAAGTTAAATCTTTTTCTATGAGTTATAAGTTTAAAAAAGCTTGTTTTGAGCTTTGTGGGGTTTTTACCTGTGGGTTTTTAAAAATGTGGGATTTTGTGCAATACTAAGCAGGAGAGTAGGAAGTCGCTGTGCTTTGGATTCTTTACAAAAAAAGCGCTTTCTAACACATGCATGTTTCTCCCCGATTTTTCCTTAGTTTTTTACTCGAGAAATCGTGGAAAATGAAAGAAAAAACTTCAAATTTGAATTTTACTGTGGGACAGTAAGCATAACAATGAAGTTATATGCGTTTCCCTGGTATTCGATTTCTTTGTCATCAAAAATTTGTTTGCTTATAAGCTATTTATCAGATAAATGGAGACCACCCGAGAACTCCTAAAATAAACTTTTTTTTTTCTTCGAAAAAGACTTAACTTCAACGAAAGGAAATTAGTTGAGTGTTACGAGAGAAACAAAAAAGTAGATCAAGGAGACTCTAAACAAAATAGAAAAATAAACTCGAAGAAGACTAAACAACAGCAAATACCACAGAAATATCTATTTTAGGACAGTCATCCTTGAAAGTAGAAGCAGTAGATTGATATTTCAACAGGAATTATGAAGTATTCTTGAAGTTAAACAAGTCTTATCTCGAGATATCTTGCTAATTGTTTATATTGATTAATGAATCATCACTTGATTAAAAGAAGGACTAAATATTTATTCATATTTTTTCGGCTATAGATTCTTCACATCTTCATTTCTAATCATCTTGGAGCTAAATCAAGAAACTTCTATCGAAGAGAGTGAATGAATTGGAGACACAACAACGAGGGGCAAATGAAGAGAATTTGAGAAAAAAAAAACGGATGATAATGAAAGCAGAAAACTAAAGAAGAAAAAGGGGAAAAAATATTTATATAAACATTAAAAATAAAATTATGCTTGTGATATCATCATTTACGATGTTGAAACTGCTAATAGAGTATATGTCCATGAAATTACTTTATTTGTTATTAAATCAAATTCTAATTTCGTTTCAGTAATTAAAACATGTATTTTACCATTTTCATTACTACAGTTTGATTCATTTGTGTATAAAAGGTTATTTAATATCTGGGCAACCATTGGTGCAGTAATGTCTGCAGTTGGATCGACAAAAAGGTCAGATTTCATGAATTCAGTGAATAATGTGGCAATTGGTGACTGGAACGCTTTAGTTCCAGTGAATTTATCGATTAATTCAACGGTCTCTCTGGTAACAGCAGGGACATCTTGTGAAACAGAAGAAACAGGTGGTTTCGGTTGAGCAAAACTTGCTATTCGTTTATCTAAATTTTTTACCATTGAATCAGGAAAGATTTGACTAATTAACATCAAAAATGCAAATAATGACAAAATACCATGTGATTCTAAGAAAAGATTAGGTGATACAAAATGTATATTATCATCACAATGATTTTTCAAAATATTTAATAAAGATTGAAAATCACCATTATTATAAGCAACACGACAAGCAGCATGGATATTTAATCTGTCTTGTCGCTTCATTTCTATTTTCAGAGGAAAGTCAGCAATAAAAGGCAAAGGGGGATAAATAAAACATACCTGTGAGATTCTTTTTCTCTCCTGCTGTGGGTTCACGAAATGGGAGATCATCAAAGTCACAAAGACCCAAAATCAGATCATACTGATCATCATCAGGTGCAGGAGCATCAGATGAAGAATACGATGATACTGAGGTCATTTTATCAGATGAGGATACTACAGAATTTGTCTCGGAAAGTGAAGATTGCTGATTTACATTAGATGTATTGAATTTCTGCATTTAATGTCGAAAGATAACATGTGTCGGAAAGGAGTGTCCTGTCGATAAAAAGCGCTTTTTGTCTTGGTTCACAATCCCTCCATACACACTCAGATAGACTATTCCTTCCATTTTGTCCAAAGATCTAAACTCGAAATAGATTTAAGTTTAAGTTTACAAATAAAAGAAAGCTCAAAATTATACAACCACAAAATATTCCTTCCATTTTCTTTATTTCCTTTCATTTACCATTTCAGTTACGCTGATGAATAATATAAACCTAAATACAGATTTAGAAAAATACCAAGTTCGTTCATCCACCATAACAATAGTGAATATCCCAAAGAACTTCTCAATATACATTCCTATCTGATGAAGCTTATAACTGATAAAGTAAAAAACATGCGAAACTTCACATATTAGATCTCTTCAACACTTTAGATCGTGAGGATTATTATCACTAAATCAGAGGGGAAGAGAAAAGACTGAAAGGTAAATCGACGACAGATGGTAAGGAATTTTTAGCTAGCCCAACTACGAACCTTGAATGGAATACAAGCAAGCAAATAAAATATGAATTCAAGTTATGAAAGGAGGATGCATTCAATCAAATAATTTTTATCTCTCATCCACCAAAACACGCACACACACATACTTTCTCGTCTTTTGAAATATTCTTTGAAAGCTATGTAAAGTTGACTTCTCCGTTTACTTATTACATATCATTTTAACCTCTTCCCTAATTAACTTTAGTCTTCATCTTCTACTTTTAAAAATGAGAAATTATATTGTATTGTAAATCTATTATTTTATATTTCTCTCACTTATAAATTCGATTAAGAAGAAACAAAACATACAAAGCTCTTATGATGAGAAAGACGAGATCGAGGAGGAAAAAAATTACAACAGAAGAGAAATAATGATATATACAGTAACGTAGAATGAAAAATATACAATCGATCATTCAAACATCAGAGACGTAAAGAAAGAAAAAGGAAACAAATAGTTCAGAAATAGCAGATAAGATAGGATATGAAGAAAGTAAAGAAATAGGTAAAGAGCATGAACGAATGAATTGGATGATACTAGTCAACTATAATGTATTGAGAATATCGAATAAAGAATGTTGTAATCTTTTTCTTTTGTCTCAGTTTTATGATGTAGTCACAGCTAATATGGTATATGTCCATGAGATGACTTTATTTGTTATTAAATCAAATTCTAATTTCGTTTCTGTTATTAAGACATGGATTTTCCCTTCACTTGGATGTAATGTTGATTCATTAGTATATAATATACCGCTTAACATTTGTGATATGATTGGTGCAGTGAGTTCATTAGGATCATTCGCTACTGCTAATAATTGTAAAAATTCATCAAATACTGACATCATTCGCGAATGAAACACGCGAGTTCCAGTAAATTTATCAATCATTTCAACAGTTTCAGTTGTTACAGGAGGTATGGGAACTTGTGATGGTATTGGCGGTTTCGGTTGAGCAAATCTTGATATTCTTTTATCTAAATTCTTTATCATGGAATCAGGAAAGATTTGACTAATTAACGTAAAAAATGCGAATAATGATATAACACCATGTGATTCTAGGAAAAGACTTGGTGAGAGAAAGTGAATATTAGCATCACATTGATGTTTCAAATTATCTAATAAAGTCTGAAAATCACCATTATTATAAGCAATCCGACATGAAGGATGAAAATCTAATCGTTCTTTTCGCTTCATTTCTAATCATGGAAGGAAAGTTTCAAAAAAATGATCGGGAAAGACGAAGTAAAGGAGTACATACCTACGACTTCTCTTTCTCTTTCTTTCTCTTCGATAGTTGGTGAACGAGTTTGGATCTCGTCAAAGTCATACAGACCGAAAAGCAGATCGGACTGATCTTCGTAAGGAGGAGCTTGGGAAGCAGAATGTGATGATCCCGAGCGCATTCTATTGGAAGAAGAAACTTCAGAATTGATAAGGGAAAGTGAAGGTTGCTGGCTTTCATCTGATGAATTCAAATTCTGCATTGAAGATATTCAAAAGATACTCTAATTGTGAAAGAGTTGGAAAGAGAGGATACTGCTAAAAAGCGCTTTTGCTCTGTTTAAAGTTTATGAGGTGTGAGGTTGAGTCCTTACTATAGGAGTTGAAACAGATTTAGGTTTAAATTAACTTATAAAAGAAAGTCCAAATTTATACAACCATAGATTCCTTTATCTTTTATTTCATAAAGTTACCATTGCAGAGAGCTTATTCTATCGAGTAAATATAAACCTAAATAAAGATAAAAAGATATACAAAGATAGTTCACAGAAACTTCAACGCCGAACAACGTTGGGAATCCAAAGAACTTCTCAATATACAGTCTTATCTGTAGCTTATAATTTGTTGAAGAAAAAATCAACTGAATCTCATCAGATAGTAAGACAACCTCTCTCGAGTACATTTGAAGACACATTGAGAATCATTACTCAATCAGAGGGAAGGAGAACATACCTGAGGGTAAATGGAGAAAGATAAGGAATTTTCAGTTGTGACAAATATGTACCATACAAACACGACTCCCCAGTAAAAGATGCATGGGGAAAGGAAATTCAAGGAAAATGGAAAAAAGCAAGCAAAGTGAAAGAAAAGATAAACGGAACGAATGAATGAAGACACCAGTTTCTCATATCATCCTCTCTTTTTGAAAAAAAAAACATATATGTCTGTATATTATATTTATATCTCTCACCATATTAGACTCATTATTATAGATCTGTTATATATACCATCTTCTTCCCACCTAATATAATCTCATTGTTAATTTCAATCATCTTTCTTTTCTATTTATATCGAAAGAGAAAACTTCTTCTTACTTGTTGTAAATCTTTTTGTAATGATTCTATTCCCTTCTAAAAATGATTATCTTCATATATTACCAAGAAACAACAACAATAATAATGATAATCAATTTTACTCTGTTTCTTTTGCGACTTCAGTATCTTCTCACCGTCCAAATCAGCTCGCTCGGAAAAAGAAACAAGACAAAATCCATGTGATGAGAAATACCAAGATTGAGGAAAAAAAAAACCAAATAACAACAGCAAGAAAAAATAATAATAATGATCTATAATAATAAAGAGAATAGAAAGAAATACACAATCGATCACTTACACAACATCAATCATACAGAGAACATTTGGGAGAAATCAAAGAAAAACAGCAATCAGTGGCGAGGAAAGAAGAAAACAAAGGAATGAATCAAGGAATGAATGAATGGAATGAAAAAAAAGGATGAAAGGGAATTAATCGCATGCATTGAATGACATTATTCAATCACGACGTAAAAGAGGTACAGGGAATCGCACGATATATGAATATAATAATCTTTATTTATTTCTTTTGTGTCATTGTTTATGATGTTGTTACAGCTAATAGAGTATATGTCCATGATATAACTTTATTTGTTATTAAATCAAATTCTAACTTAGTTTCAGTAATTAAATGATATATTTTCCCTTCACTTGGATGCAATGTTGATTCATTAGTATATAATATACCGCTTAACATTTGTGATATAATTGGTGCAGTGAGTTCATCAGAGGGATTATTTAATGCTTGTAATTTTAAAAATTCACCAAATACTGTCATTAATGGTGAATGGAACACACGTGTACCAGTAAACTTATCAATCATTTCAACCGTTTCTCTTGTTACAGGTGGGATAGGAACTTGTGAGGGAACTGGTGGTTTCGGTTGAGCAAATCTTGATATTCGTTTCTCTAAATTTCTCACCATTGAATCAGGGTAAACTAAAGATATTAAAGTTAAAAATGCAAATAATCCATAAACATTAAATGATTCTAAAAATAAATTTGGTGATACAAAATGTATATTATAATCACATTTATCTTTTAATATTGTTAGTAATTTATTAAAATCACCATTATTATATGAATTACGACATGAATCATGAACGCTTAATCTTTCATTCCTTCTCGCTTCTAGAGAGAATCAGATGAGAAAAAGGGATTCTGAGAAGAGAAATAGACACTTTTACCTTCAATTTGTTTTAATTCCTCAAGATTTTGTTCGTGGATTGATTGAGGAACTTCAAAATCATATAAACCAAAGATTAAATCATACTGATCCTCGTGGTAATGGTGTTGTTCGTCAGAGGAAAAATTTCGATCAGATTTAAAGACCGAGGAAATATAATCGTTACTACTCGAAGAAGATGGGATTGGGCTTCGCGGATAGGAAGGTTTCTTCATTTTTGCGGGGAGAGTTTATTGGTGGAAGTTTTCAAACCCCTTCACAACCAAAAAATACGTAAAACACCAACCAAGAGAGCAAGGGAAAGTGAAAAAAATACCAATAAATGAACCCCTTAGATATAAGAAGAATAGTTTATGCTGAAGAAACCGACCAATAAGGACTTCTTAGCTATTTAAATGGGCTTAGCTGTTGGTCTGACAGAGGTGGACAGAGAGAGCAGAGTGAAACGGTAAGTCGGTAAATCCAACGGCATTTGCCGATCTTACCGATTATTACTTGTTTGTTGTGTTGCTTGAATAATGGCAAGAACGAATACTTTGGCTTTACTGTTCTTTATACTGAGTTTATTTCTTGTATGGGGGAAACAGTCAAGTCCAACTTCTCCAGCAACAATTTTTGGATTTAAAACAAAAAATCAAATTGTTCTTTCTGGGACAAGTAAATATGCTCCAAATGGAATGAAACTTCGATCAAATTATCCATGGATAAGATCCATCGGCGAACACACTGTGATTGCTGCATCTGGTGATGAATGTGATTGTGAAACACTTTTTGAGGAAGTTATGAGTGAATATATGATCGCTGAGGTCACGTTTGATCAAAGATCACCACCAATGACAACAGAAGAAATTGCAAGATTTTGTCGTTATCGAATCGTGAAAGCTTTAAGAAAGAAACCTTTACAAATCAATCTTCTTGTTGGAGGATTTACACCATCACAATCGGAGTCCTTGCCTTGTTTGTATTGGATAGATGAATTAGGTACAATGAAACCTTGTGCTTATGCTGCATTTGGACGTGAACTACCATTCTTATTAAGTCTGTTAGATCATATGGAGGAGGAATATAACTTAGGATCGAAGAAAAATGGCATAGGTTTACAAGGAATTGTTGATGAAAGTGAAATTAATGATATTATCAATTATTGTTGGAAAGTCATTCAAAAGAGAAGTAATCAAGAGTTAGAATCTCATCAAACGAAGATATTCAAGAATCCTTTTTCTATTAGTTCATCACAACCAACTATCCAATCAGCAACCTGAAACAAAGAAAAGTTCGTAACGGTTAAGAATAATTCTAATTTTTATTCAAATCACGTTCACATTCTTTGTCAAGATCCTTTTCGGTCCGTTTCTGGTTTCAGGATAGTTTGAAAGTAATGCTATCACTTTGCCCTTGTTGAGAACAACATGATGGAATTACGTATTAAACTCTACATCATCAAAAGATAAAATCACCAAAAACTAGCTTCATAATATTATTCACACAACTAGAAATCTCGCTTTCTTCATGAGTATGTAACCTAGTCCCGGCTTTAATCAACATCTCTACAGTGATAAAGGTTTCAGCTTAATTCATCAAGAGAAAAACGTTAATGTGATAGACATTTCATTCTATCCTTCTGCCACTGTTTCAACATTCAAATTAAGTGTAGTGTAGATCATGCCCGAGAAAACTTCGATATTGCCGTAAATGCGATCATTGTCTAAATGCATCCCTAGATCCCTAGTGTACAGTATATTGAATGAGTTCATTCTTATCGCCTTCACCAAAGCTCCCCGCTACTGTATTTCTCGACAATCTGACTGGTCATCTGCCTGACCGTTATGATTTGAGGAGCTTACAAGGTTTATTGCTGTTGAATAATCGGTTTAAAGGTTTAATATCAAGTAGGATAGAGAATTTAAGATCTTTGTAGAGGTGCTTCTCAGTAGTTCTACTAACTGTGGTATTACTCCTGCCTCAATGATAGTTTGAATACCATCTTCACCTCCAGCAGAGATATGACTGAAACCAGAGAATGTTTCTGCCACTAACTCAACATCCTGGGAAGCCAACAAAGCTGCTAACAATGGCAATGTTTTTTCTATAACCAATTGATCAGGTGCTGGAACACCACCACATAAACGAGATAATGCATAGGCTAGAATGGCAACTTTCGACTGTTCATCACAATCTTCTGCTGTTTGTATCATTGCAGGTAATGCACCTCCTCCTAAAACTATATCACGATACTTCACATCCTTATCGATGATAGTAATCGAATCAAGATGGGAACTCCACCAGCGTCTATCACATGTCTAAGATGATCTGATGTATACGCAAATGTGATATAGGTAACAGCTCTAGCGGCCTCTAATTGAATATCAGGACTATCATCCATTTGTAAGAATCGAATCAAACATGGAACAACACCACAGTCAATAACCTGTTGGATGGGAGGATTCTTCCCTAACAAATACAACAAAGCAACAAACCACCATATTCAGAAGCAGTGTACTCACTCATCAGCTCCGGATAATAACTGAAATATGATGTTGCTCTTTCACATCATCATAACTAACCAGCTTCAATTTTGAGTCAATCTTGGAAACTATGGATGTATTAAAATCAAATTTACCTCACCATGAACCACTTCTTCCGCATCATCAGAAATCCAATCCATTCCTTCAAGTTTCCTCTTCTTTGGGTAACTTCTATCCTTCTCTGGAACTACATCATTAGCAATGTACGTACCTTTTCCAAATTGCACACCCTTCATCTTTGTCTCTTCCTCAGTTATTTGATACCTCTTTATTTCTCTATTTTCCAGTTAATTCTATAGTCATGCAGGATTGATGGATTGATTCGTGGAAGGGATCTGTGTTATCGTAAATTTACATCATAGTGTGATGAGGAACGGTGTCTAGTGGCTAGACGCCATCATCAGAAAAAGGCTTAGAGAGAAGAAGCATCCCTAAAAATT
The DNA here is from genome assembly GCA_015145745.1 of Poterioochromonas sp. DS. Lineage (NCBI taxonomy): Eukaryota > Synurophyceae > Ochromonadales > Ochromonadaceae > Poterioochromonas > Poterioochromonas sp. DS. Next base: position 33,698 of record VKHI01000017.1, read on the forward strand.
AAAGGAAAATTGTAGATGGAAAATGGAAGATGGAATAAAAAGAAATTGAAGAATTACAAAGAAAAGCTTATAAGGATAATGGGATTCTCAGAGAATTCAGGATACAAGAGCAATAACACGAGAAGGGGATCCCGTTCCTCCCACCAACTTCATCGGCATTACCATTAGAGTGCTTCCTGTTGGTGGAAGCTTTGCGATCTCTTGATTCACATTCTCAATTCCATAGATACCCGCTCCTAATAGAGTTGTGTGAGCTAAGAATGCTTGACACTTACCACTATCTAGAGAAGCGGTATCTAAACCAACTGCTGTGATTCTTTTTAATACCAAGTAATTTGCTGCCTCCAATCCGATTCCTGGAAAGCTTAACTCGTGTTTTGAGCTATCATATGGACCATCGATGCTTTCTTCGTGTCCCAGGTATTGCTTGCTACCCAAACTGTACTTGCGATGCCAACCAGTACGAATCAACACAATGTCATTATGTTCTAAGCTTCCATATTTCTCTTCGAACTGAACGATATCCTCCACAGATAAACTGTAGTCTCTGTCGTTTTCGCATTTCTCTTCGATATCGATGACTTTACAAGGACCGATGAGTTGTTGCAGAGATATTTGGTCCACGGTAATACCATTCTTGTTGAAATGGAAAGGCGCATCAACATGAGTTCCAGCATGTTCAGGAGATTTGAATTCTCCTGCCGCGTAATCGTAACCAAACTCCTCCGAGCGAGAACATGACACACAAAGTTGAATTGAAGCAGTATCACCAGGCCATAAGATTGTTTGTGGTCCAAGAGGATAAGAAAGATCGAAAATTTGATATGGTATCTCACCAATTGTTTTCGAACAAGGCAAACAAGATGACTGCATCTTCGATGTAATTCTTAAATAAGGAATTATCTAACTCTGTATTAAACATTTCAGCAACTCGAAAGAAGTTCCACCTTGTCTTGTCTTTTTGCTACGAACACCATTAATATTACCACCATGATCTGCGATATATATCCTCTCGCAATATCATTCATCCTGGTGGACAACTCTTATTTTCATCTATCCTTCGTCTAACACCCTGATTTATAAGAAAATCTCTTCAGAATTAAGGAATTATCTAACTCCGTTTTAAGCATTTCAGCAACTGGAAGAATAAACAATATCAACATGACCGAGTTAAACCGAAATAGTCAATTATTCTTTGACTACATTCTCCCTACAGTGATGGCAGTCGGAGCCGGTATCGGGACCTATTTGCTAACAGGTGGAGAGGAAGAATATCCTTTGGAAGAGGTATGCGGCGTGCATTGTTTGTCTTGTCAGTTCACATTGAGGAATAGAGTCCAGATGAGGTCAAAAATGATGAAATTCATGAACCAAGCAATACCCCAGACCAGGATTTCGAGGATTCAGAAGAGATCGTGCCTGAGTGGGCCAAGCAGGTACGTCCTGATCACCAATCAATGAATTTTGTAAACCTTTATTATTAGTTGAAAGAAAAGCTCGAAACCATTCATTTAGACTTACAAGATATTAAATCAAAGATTACTACCCCTTCTTCCTCCCTGAGTACATCAAAATCTTTCCCAGAGTCAACAGAACCAATCTCATCAACCAGCCCTGTTCAACTTCCTCCAGCCACTACCATGACACTTCAAGATTATCAAAAGACAGTTCATAATGCAATGTATAGATTTGCTTATAATCTACCTGATGAAGTTGATTGTAATGTCTACGAGTATCTTGATACATCATATAAAGAATCTGAAGAAGATGCTAAATTATCCAAACCACATCAAGATGGAATTGATTTATTACTTTTATTTATTAAAAATTTAATGAAACAACCCACAATACCCAGGTATCGTAGAATATCTATTAATAATGCAAATTTCAAGACTATTCTGCAACCACTTGTTGGACATCATGCTGTATTAACATCAATTGGATTTGTATTAAAAGGAATTTATTATGAATTTGAATGGAATTTAACTGCTTCAGATAATAGTGCTAGTTCTACGACTTCGCCATCATCAGGGAAGGGTAAAGATATTCCGTCGATTGAGTTTGCGTCTTTACTTTTGCAGCAAATGACGGATTTATTATCGAGCTTGAAAGAGAGTAAAACAAAAGTACTGCAACTTATTCAACAACATCGAGGATTGGAACCATTCGTTCCTTCTTCCTCTGTTGTGTCAACCGTGGTTGCGACTTCAAGCTCGGAGAAAGAGGATCAACCTGTTTCTCCTTCTATAACAACTGTGAAGAATACTCCTTTCACAACAATTAGTCTTCTATCGAATAAGAACTCCTCACCACTACTTCTTTCTGGGACACATACTGGAGCTACGAAGCTTGACGAGGTAAAATATAAGCGCCACCAATACCCACTGAGCTGATAGAACTTGTATACTATCTTTAGATTCTCAAGAAAATCACAAGTAAATCAGAAGACCTCTCGTCATCAAATAATCATCCAAGTATAACGGCTTCAATAGTAAATGGTACAGAAGTAGGTGATCATGGAGAAAGAGAAAAAATTGAAGAGCTGTTATGAGAGAAACAGACAGAGAGGAATCATCTTTATTTACCGCAGAGACAAGCTATTTCACGACTATCGAGATCTAAGACACCCAGACTATTTAACACTACTCACTACATAAAAAAATCCTAATACCGATATACTACGTGAATCTTTGGTAGGATTAGTACACTTATGAGTTATATTAGATCATAAGTGCACTAATTATTCAAACATACATTTGCAATAAAGAAATAGAAAAGAAAAAGAGTGAATATGCAATATAAAAGAATAAGGATTCCTAGTATGCTTCATTTGATAAACCTTCCTTTGATAAACAAAATTGGCGAGAGTGGAGGACATCAATGACATAGTATAAGAAGGGCACACAAAAGTTCAAATGGGTAAAATAAATGATGAGGGGAAATACTAATTCTCAAAAAAAGGTGTGGTATGTTATCAAACAATTGAGAGCTGAAGGTTTCTCAATGAAGATAGAGTAGACAATAAAAAGTGCATGCAGTAGGAGATGTGTTTCATGAAATCTCTTTTCGTGAGGTGAGAAAACACCTGCACACATTCAAAATATAAAAAGCAGAAGAAATAGATACAAACAAAAGTTGCAAAAAAAAGAAAGAGAAAAAATGGATATTGAATGAGTAAAAGTGGTCAGAATAATCTAATCCAGACTCCAAGATTTGTATCCCTCGTTAAATAAAATCATCAACATCATCCATAATTAATCGATTAGAATCTTGTGATTTTAAGATTGTTGCGTTCGGTAAATCATGATTATGCTCAAGATTAGGTGTTTCATCTCCTAAAGGTGTTATACTAGTATAAACTGGCTTTGAATCAACTGAAACAGGATGAATTTCTTCTCGAACACGATAACTTCTCCGCCATAAAATACCAACAATAAAACTAATAATACAAAACCAGACTAGTAAGACTAAACCAACAATAAGTATCGTTAATTGAAAATTCTTTTGAGGAAAACCATATCCATCATCATTGTTATCAGATGTCGAGCTATTTGACAGTAGTCGACGTTGAACATGTCTGAGAATGAAATCTCCAGTTTCTACATCGGTTTCGGATCTTCCAACATCTAAAGTTCCTTGTGGCGTGAGTAGATCACCATGATGTATTAAACTTGCGACGAATATCAATCGCTTCTGAAGGAAAGCGATAACTATCATTCGAATGGATCAAGTTCGTCTTCAGTTTCAAGTTTCAAAGAATCTTTCAAAAGCGCTTTTTAGATTTTATGCAATTCCTTAACTATAAAATTAAGGAAATTTATTACTCTTCACTCAAAGAAGAATCTACTGATTTTGGGTGTTGGTCTTGAAGAGATTGGGTGAAGTGATTGACGGATTAAGATCTTCAAATCAACATTGACAAACATGAAGTCGTTCATGCAGTCTTTAAGCCCAAAGCGACTGAGTGAACAGCCACCTCTCCAAAAACTTCCAACGAATAACGAAGAAGAGATCTCTTCTTCGCCAACAAAGAGCGTTGATCTTGCAATCACTCATCCTCGTGCATTTTTCAAGCAATTATCTTTGGAATTGCCTGTCGAAGTCGATGAGGAACTCAGAGCTCGAGGGATCAGACCTCTGGTGAATCCTCAATCAACTAAGGAAAGAATCATCTTCGAAATCTATCAAAATGAAAAATATCATGCCGTGATGAGGAATTGGGGTCAAGATAGTGGTATATATCTGATGAAACAGAGTGACCGAGCTCCTTTTACCTATGTGGATGCTTCCTTCGATAATCGAGCCGTGCAGTAAGATCTACAACCTTATGTTTTACATTGTGTAGGGCTTATAATTCTTCTTTTGTAGGAAACCATATCAATCCATAAAGCCTATTACAGGTTATTGCTGGGAAGGTGATTGGGAGCCGTTAGTTCGTCGAGGGCATACTGATGAGGAAGGGTAAATGAATATTAATCATCTCATAAGCACTCGTTTCTCACCGCACCATTCAGTTATCAATACGGTAAATCATGGAATGACTTAATGCACGTCGATGACGGATCAGTAAAATCTGATAATGTAAGTGAAAGCCTTCCTCATCCCCTCAACTTTATCGATCTTTTCTAGTGCTTTTGTCGTCGAAGAATACTACGTCGTATCATGATTGAAGCCAATGAAGAATCGCAACCAATTTTACCATATTCCCTTGTCATTCGTATACGTAATGCATTAACATCGTATCATTTTGAGAAAAGAAAATTTCGTCATTTTCATGTTGAAGTTTATTACAATCAACAGTTCATTTATTCAACTCAATCAAAGAAACCTGAATGGAATAATTTACTTATTTTACCTATTGATAGTTTAAAACCTTCTGATATTATTCGTTTTGAGTTATATATGAATAAAATTTTTCGTTTACCTCATTTTCGTAATAACAAAAACTCTCATGGGAAGTTGTTACATTCAATTCATGAAGATGAAGAGGAAGATAGTATCAGAGGGAAAGGTGGTTTAAATAGCAATGATGATAATGATAGTGACGCAGGGACAGTACTGACCTTAGGTAGTGAAATTACTCCTGATGATCATCCAAAGTTTCAATTAATTGGGATTAGATCTGTTACCTTTGATGAATTACAAGAAATGGCAAAATATCCAGAATACACTTTGCAATTATTTTACCCAAAGATAACAAGAGGATTCCTTGGTTTGGGTCCGCCTGTTATACAAGAACAACTTCTTCCTCCACCACCTGCTTCGCGATTGCTTTCAAATTCAGTCTCCACCGCGTCAAATCCATTGAAATCATTCCTTGGTTTAAAGTCTGATGCTCCCCTACCAACGGCTCGTTTAGTGATCAGCCCAAAGATACAAGAAAATATTTTATTTCAAATTATCCCTAATAAACAACAACTTGCCTGTCATCAATTACACCTTTATCAATATTTATTATCAACTTTACCTTTATTATTACAAGAACAAAATCATTATTTATGTAATTTCCCTCATCAGATTCATTTAGAAGAAGTTTTTTCATTTTATTTATATGCACATTATTATTTAACAATGAATGATTTACAAGATATTCATAATAATTTATTACAATTATTACAATATCATCAAAGGAAAATGCCATTTTTAATGAAAAATATTGAAAATTTTCATTTTTCATCAGAAGAAGATATAGATATGATTGAAGAAACTGAAGAAGATGATGGTGATAATAATGTTAATGAATTAAATAATAATTTACTTGATGATCGTTTAGAAGATACAATCTATTATTATCCTCATCAAAGAATGCATTATTCAACTATTTATACATTTTCTTCTTTTTTACAATGGAAAGAAACAGAAAGAAATCAAAGAAATAATTATTTTAATGTTCTATCAAATTATCGTACATTGGTCCAAGATTATAATCAATCTTTATCACAACAAACTGTGAAAATGTCAACATTATATGATTTATTTAGTGATTCACTTTATTCTTACCAAGCTGATTCACGACTGAATAAACAAGAATCTTACAATCCACCTGATTTCCCCTCAGGTGGACTGACAATTGTTTATTTGACTTCCAATAAAGATCCTACCAATTCTTCTTCGTCGAGTGCAAATGCTGAAGAATATGAATTAAAAGAAATATACGTCCAATTTCGTTCGATTCAAGAATATTGCAACTTCTTTAAGGATTTATCTTGGTTTTATTCGAGTCAGTTGAATAATGCGGCAGATTCAATGCCAACCCCTGCAATGACGGCAACTGCTAGAGTTAGAGTTACGACAAATCTCAATAATAATAGTAGCTGGGAAGATTGTTTGTTATATATTGATAAATCTTCCCAAACAGTCGCATTATCATCTTTAGTTCAAGTTCACATGAGTAGCTTCCAGCTCTATCTACTTGCATACTTTCACGAGGTAATTCTTATCTTTCCTGGTAGTCCTATCTTTAAGTGCTCATTTTCTCTTGTAGGTCTTCTTGATCGCTCATAATACTCATTACTTAGAAGATATTTACTCATGTGAGATAAGTGTAAAGAAGACAGATATTATTAAGGCTTTACCAAGTGATTATAAACAATATGTTACGAGTATTCGACTTTCAATCCAAACAACAGATGGTACGGATTATGACAACCTCGAAATCGATTCGAAAGTATTAATGAAGTTACTCTCATCTGAGAAGGATGAAGCGGGCAAAGAGGAGTGTAAAGGTGATGAGGAGGAAGAAGATGAAGATCATGATGAAGAAAGTTTAGAAATTCTCTTACCTGGTTGGATCTTAAACGATAGTCATCAAAAAGTAAATGTCTCTGACATCATCACTTCGATCTCAATTCATTTACTGCAGCCCAGCACAGCGCCTACCCCGTCCAATGCGAAGGCTAATAAAGGCAAGGTCCAGGGATTTCCTCAAAATGCCCTTTTGTTAGAACACAAGCTACTTCTTTCAACATTTCGAATGAATTTATCGAATGCGTATTCTTTATCTTCTCTCCTCGACAGCGAAGGCTCCATGAGTGGAGATCGATCAACTATGATGACATTCTACGATAACACGGTTAATAGTCGTGAACCAAAACCTATTAATACTCTTCTGATGTTTTCCACCTCTGATAGCGATGGTATTACACCAAATGGAAGAAAGAATAAGGTTTATTTTCAATTAAAAGTTTTATCAATGAAGAATGTTTTAATATCCGATACTCTGACGAAGTCATCAGATGTTTATTATCTCTTATACTTTACGGATGATCAAGGGAGAAAGTTGTCTCCACTTAAGTCATCAACGATTGATATCGTGTTACCTCCTTCTCTACCACCATTAGAAGCATTGCGTCAGTCGAGTGCAGCATTATTGCAGTTGCCCAATGCCTCAACTACTCTCGATGCAATCTCAAGAACTCTTCCAACTCAAGAGGATTGTATTTTCTTTCGTTCAGAAATTAAACATCTCGATATCAACCCAACCTTTAATAACACTCATGTTATTACGGAAGATATCATTCGATTATATGGTGTTGGAAAGGCTATGTATTTACTGATGGAAGTATGGGACCATAATAAAACTCGAAGTGATGTGCCTCTAGGAGAGGTATTCTTCCCTCTTGTCTGCGGAGTGAAAACAGCAAGCACTAATGGCGAAGGAAGAACCTTAGTCCTTCCCATTCAACCATCAGCAAGAATGGCGAATTATCATATGCATAATACAAATTCTAGCAAGCTGATAACTGAGCTAGGTCTTGGTCAAGTGATCGTGGAGATCACGACGTCTGACGTCGTCCTTACCGAGAATAGAGGAAGTGTGAAAATCAACGAGAATCGGAAATCGATTAATCGCAATAGTTTGAGATCGACACCGCCTAAGGTTCATCTTCCTAACCCGGGACCAGGAAGTCTCTCTCAAGAGGAAATGATTGATCTGTCTGTGCCAGTCAAACTCTCACTGAAGCAACTTCACCCGACAGATCGACGATGGCCTGTTCGCTTTATTAACTCATCAGCGACTTTCGTACCAAATACCAATGGTAAAGGGAAAGCTGTCACAGTGAATAATGATTGTTATTCACAACTCTTTTATGCTGATATTCAACATGATGCATTGGTTATTACCCCCTATTTTCCTGTGAATAACATTATTCCTTCTTCATCTTATGATTTATTAAAGATATTTAGTGAATGTTTTGAGAATAAAGATCGTCGCAAAGAATACTTCCCTCCACCGCCACCAACATCTCCTCTTGCCACATTACCGCAAGCGAATGATCAAATATCACGACCAAGATTATTCTCTGATGAAAAACAACGTAATAAACATCGCAAAAATCACTTTTTCCATCAATTATTTTCATTTCATAAACACTCTTCCTCAAAGAAGAAGGATAATCTTTCTAACAATGAAGAGAACAAGAAAGCTGTACCACCATTACAACGAGGAAATAATATTAATAATAAATCAAGAAAAGGTTCAGCATCATCAGATAAAATCAATAATCCATCAGGGAAACGATCATCTAGTATTCATGATGGTAAAAACAATGATATCTTTCGTAATATATGTATTGAAATTGATTATGATAAAATATTACCTGATAATATGAGTATTCTTTCACCAAATACATTATTAATTAAAATATCATTAAAACGATTAATGAGTAAACCATATAAAAATGGTATACAATATGAACAAAAGAAAATTGATTATGAATTCATAATAGGTCCTTGTCCAGCAGTAGAGATTTATGCATATATTCTTGCATATATGGAAATGCATCAATTAAGGAAATGTATCAAAGATTTAATGATTTACCCAAAACAACGTTCAATTCCTTTAATTGAAGTAGATACATTACATGATAATATGATACAAAAATTACATATTATTAATCAAGAAATTGAAAATTATGAACAAGAATATTTCCATAATCAAGATAATAATCACCACCATCATGAGACTGATATGATGCCATCGTTTACACCTCATGTAACAACACCTCCTACAACATCATCAACTTTCACCTCTTTTTCTCCTCATGAAAGTCACCATGTAACGTGGCAATTGCAATATTCGTGGAATACATATTTTACACCAAAGCATTATCTTCATGGTAATTTCTATTCACTTCTTATTATGAAATTAACATTATTAGGGTATTATCAGTATTTTTTATATATTACGACATATATTGATAAATATTGGTTACCTGATTCAGCATCATCTACTGATGATAGGTTGGTTAACGACGATAGTATGCCCACTTTTAACTCTTATCAAACGAATTATGATGATCCAATGGTTATTAAAGCATTAACCAATGATATGGAATTAAAACTACGACAAATCTCATTAAATGAAACCTCAGAACAAGAGAATACACAATTATACATCATCGCAAATGAAATATTTGTTGATTTATCATTTCATATTCGTATGATATATCTATTTTATCACAAGAAAGAACAAAAAGAACGAATTGAACAACTAACAAATGAATTTAATACTATTAGAGAAGTAGTGAATGATGGTAGTCATATGGATATGAAGAAGATGATTGATAATATTATTAAACGAAAGAAAGAAAATAGAAATATTGAGATTGGTTTAAGTATTATTAATCAATTAATATATCAACAATATTTACAGTTTATTATTTATTTAAAATATGCTATAGAAGTATCACCTAACCAAACTATTCCCACGACTACACCTGATAGTTCTTCCAAACAATCAACTTTTCTTGGCTTTGGTAAAAAGTCCAACCCAATCACATCAAATCCAACCACTCCACAACAATCATCTTCATCGTCAGGGAAATCAAAATTTCATCATGATTTAATAAATTTTATTATCACAGAAGATTTGATCCTTGAACGCTATCTTTTCCCTTATCTGAACTGTCATTCTTATACCTTCTTACATCAGCCTGTATTATCTAAATGTATTGAATTTAAGCAATTAATATATGAATTTATACAATATCTGGATAGTAGTATCTCTTATTGGAATACTACAGCGATTCGTAATATTATGTCAGGTCAGACGACCCTCCCTAATGTAACATCACCTGTGAAATCCGAAGGGGGGAGCGGTGGTGGTAGTGGTTTTATGAGAGGAGGATCAGAGTCAGTTAGTCGTATTAGTCTAAGTGACTTAAGAGGAGCTAGTATGAATCATCAAGCATTAATGAGAAGAAAGATGACAAGAAAACTCTCCAATGCTCTCTCTCCTAACAACCATCCTTCTTCCAATAATACGTCGCGTCATCGTACAATGACAAGTATGAGAGGTCATGCATCATCACGATATCTTTACTATCAAGAAAAAGCAAAAGAAGAAGCAGCAGCTGTTGCATCCTATGGTTATGATCGTGATACAGATAATACAGTTCATAGTACAGTCTTCCCATGGTCTATCACATTAGCAACAATCTATCCAAGTAATGAAACATTAGTACAATCAGATATACCAGAATTAATACAAATTATGTTAAATATGCAGATTGGAACCAGGAAAATATCATCATTATCTTATGAAAGATTATCAATTATTAATATTAAAAGAATATTTATAATTAATTGGAAGATAGCATATGCATTAACAAGATCTTATACAACATTATTATTATCATATAGATATTATGTAAATGAAATTGTGAAGAAAATGATTATTAATTCAATGAAAACAGAGAAAAAATTTCACCTATTTATTAGTAATTATCTTACACAACGATTAAAAGACTTTAGCCATAGCCATAGCCATAGCCCTATGCATAGTCATAGTCATATGCATAGTCATAGTGAGGGTGTGATTCAGGATATTACCTTTACCATACAATCGATTGCTGCAACAACTGCAAACATTATTACATCATCAATACCATTCTCGAATACGACTGAAGAAGATAGGCAAAAAGAAATGAAAGAAGAAGAAGAAAAGAAAATTCAACAACAAGAGATAGTTGATGATTTAATCTGTTTTCTATTATCAATGATTAATGATTGTATTCGAATACAACAAATATTAATCCCGGAAACATTAGATTCTTTTATACAGGAGTATCGTTATATTTCCAATGATCTTCTTTTATCTTCACATCATACAAAGTCTAATAGTAGTAAGAAGCATGATAGTGTCGGGAGTGACCGTGGTATTAGACCTGTCTCTGATGGTAGCACCTCTATTAATGATAGTAATAATACAAATAATAACTATTATTCTCGTGTTTTATCACGTAGGAAATCCAGTATGATGAAAAAATCAGGTAATATCAATGATAATGGTAGTAATAATACTAATAATAACATCGCTATCAAACAATTTCAATATTTATTTCAAAAACCATTACAATTAACAACATCGATTATCCATGAAATTATTAATCATTTATGTAATCAATTATTTTTCTATTCTGATTTAAAATCATATTATATGGAAACTATTGAATCATTTATATTATTGAAAGGATTATCGAAGAAATCACAAAAGTCATTATTTTCTAATAAATATTCTTATTTACAAGAAAAATTATCATTACATTTCCAACAATTACCTAAATTATTAATTACTCCTTTTTTCAGATCACGTACACAATCTAATTTAAATAATATTAGTCATAAGAAATATCTTTCATCATCATTAGATGATGGCGATGAAGAGATTACCGGTAATGTTAATAACATGTCGGCGAATAATACTGGTAGCCTGCCGACTGACTATTCTCATACACAACAACAAGAGGAAGAACAAAGAGAAGAGGTTGATGCAACCCCAATGGAAGTAATGATGGCAACATTAACAGAATTTTATTCATTTATTGGTAAATTTGTACAATTACCAGTACTATATGAGATCATCTATCATTGTATGATAAAACTTGTTATGAGATATCTTCTATTAATAAGAGATATATCATTAAATAATAAATATAGATATGAACAAAAACAATCAAAATTACATAAATTTATTAATCATGCACCTGAAGTTGTTGTCTCTATCCCAGTTGGTGTTGCTTATGGCGTGATTCATACCGTACCTCATCTTGCAAAGAGTTTAGCAAATGCTGTGACAGGTGAACGAAATACTCATAACTCTACTACAACTCCATCGATAAGTGAAGAGGGTAATCTTGAAGAAAAGATGCTTAAAGAGCTTGAAGAAGAGGCTGATGATGAGAACGATGTGGAAGAAGAAGAGGCTGCCAGCAGTGGTGTATATTTAAAAAATGCTCAATTAGAACAAATGAAGAAAGATTTACAAATCATCATACAGGCACATTCGCAGATAACAGATGAGAAAATACATTCATTATTAAGATTTTTAAATATGGCAATTGTTGATATCTGGTCATCATCCTCTGATCAGTCAGATCAGCAGTCGATGACGTTCATTGATCGCTTATTAGTCGAACAGTTTAAATCATCACCACCTCCTTATATACCATCAGATTCATATTTTTTACCTTCGATTTTGTCATCTTCAACGTCTTCATCATCTTCTTCAGCAGTCTATCGTCAACAGTTAGAGCAATATCTATTAGATTGCAATCAATTTCATGATTTTACTAATGAAGAATTAATGAAAGAAAATGCGAAACATTTCACAATACAGGTAAGTAATATTTTGAGACTTTTGATTACTATAGGTTCGAATAAATTATGCCGTTTTTAATAGATTTCTGATATTACTATTGTTAATCTCAAGTCATATCGTTGGTTAGCAGTGGTAAGAGCAATAATCATCTATAACCATATATTAGCCGTATATTAACCATATATATATGTCATTGTTTCATAGAGAGTTAAGATTGATCAACAAATTATTGAAACAAAGAATTTAAACTATCAACAAAGAAGATCATTAATGATTAGATTTGATGATATTATTAACTTTGACAATATTCAAGTAAGACATATATGCAAAATATATGCATAGTGAAACCATATGACTAACTAACTCTCTCTATGTTCTCTATAGAACTATGAGAATAAAGAAATAACAATAGAATTGGTTGAATTAAAACCTTGGAAGTTATTCCGGTAAGATCTTTGCCCTCAAATTCCTCTAATCTTATAGCATTACTTTAACATCATATTCTAGAGAGACAATCTATGGTGTTGTTATCATTCGATTATCAGATCTTCGTCCATATATTATCACAGAAACCAAGCATTATACAGTCAATAATGGTAATAATGAGAAGATTGAAGCCGTGAATGATGAAATGGAAGAATTCTATCGTGAATATAATGAATCATTAAACAATACCAATAACCATCAACATACTAATAATAAGAATAATAATAGTAATAGTGGGAAGCTTTCCTCTTCTAATAGATCAAGTAAAGGGAAGAAGGGTCATAACAGTCATACGAAAGCTTCAATGACAGCTAATCGTGGTCTATGTGGTTGGTTTAAGGTTTATCCTGACCTTCATAGTGCTGTAGAGGCGAGAGAAAGACTTCATCCAACGAATAATAACAATAATAATACTACAAGCAATGGTAATGCTCAGAGTCAAAGCAATACCTTCAACTACAATCAAATGTTATTGAATCCATACTTCACAGAAGATCCGATCATCCAAGAGAGTAGTGACAGTGGTAGTAGAGGTGGTATTACTAATAATGGTATTATGAATAATAGTGGTAATTTTAATAATAGTAGCGATCATAGTAGTATTCCTATTCAGATTCAAGTGAGATTAAGAGTGTTTGAGTATATTCCTTTAGATCATAATAGTAATACTTAGAGTCATTAGTACTGTAGTTTTGTGGATTATCACTGTGTTTCTATTTTATCTGTTGGAAAGGTTATTGGAAATTAATATATATGACTGTCGCAATAAATGGAAAGAATAGATAATATAGATAGATGTCATTGTCATTGATTATATTCATATTAATTGTTCTGTTTAAAGATTAAAGAAGGAAAAACAAAAGAAAAGAAACCACAAAATTTCTAGAAAATGGAAAGAGATCAGCGAATGAATCACTGAGTAATCATTCGACACATGAGATAAGATGATAGTGTTGTCTACAGTAATCAAAGACAGGATAGCTCATATATATACACCTACTTTATTGTCTATACATGATACTTGGACGAGCATATCTCATTGCTGCTCTTGACTTGGCCATCTCTTCATCGATCACACTCAACAGATAGCTCGCTCCCTTGTGTCCTGCTCTCAGCTGCAACACCTCCTGACAGAACGAACCTGCCTTATTGAACTGTCTCAACTCCAAGTTACAAGCTGCCAGATTACACAACGCAGGAATCACCAACTCATCCATCTGCTCTGAGGTCAGGACTGTTCCTTGTTTGCCATACTTTAGCTCATGCAAGCATTCTCTGAACTTCTCACTAGCATCAGAGAATCTGTTTCTTCGCATCCAAGTAAGACCAGCTTCGAAGAGGACCATGGCTCTGGTCTTCTTAGGTGGAGGGAGGATAGGAGGTAAGATGGAAGTGATCTTAGTGACCATAGCCTTAGCATCAACTCCGAAGATCTTTGCACTCTTAGAACTCATGGTATTGAATTAAAATTCGTCTTTGTAAAGGTAGTAGATTTGATTTGCTTTTTTAGTTTTGCTTAAGTTGCAATTAAATTGTATTTTAATCTTCTAAAAACCATTCTTCATAGTCCATCACCATGGACGTTCTTTCTTTCATTGATCATTTGAGGGATCAAGATTCACAAAGTTTTGATCAATTTTTGAGGCAATCTGTCACATCGGGAACAAGGAGTGCTTGTTGACAGTCATATCATAATATCAGGAGGAAGGAGTGAATTGTTTGAATTGTTTGACATCGCAATCAACGAACAAATCATCAAATTTTGAAACAAAAAGACAACCAATAGAAAAGCGATTTTCTGATATAGAAAGCGCTTTTGGAATCAGTGTTAGAGAAAAAAGTCGATTTTATATGGTTTTAAAGTTGTATTTTTCGATATTCTGTAATATAGATATTTCTAAAACTCGTTGTTTGGTGGAATTTTGATGATCAAATTTTGACGATTCTTTGCATCAAGAAACGACGACAAATTTCCACCATAATAGAGAGATGGAGAGTGGCTGTTTGATTGTTTGTCCCTTTTGCTAAGCATCTAATTTTCCTAATGGATGAAAGGAAGAACAAATGAAACACAATTTAATTGCAACTTAAGCAAAAAGCAAAAAGCTCACAAAAAGCAAATCAAATCTACTACCTTTACAAAGACGAATTTTAATTCAATACCATGAGTTCTAAGAGTGCAAAGATCTTCGGAGTTGATGCTAAGGCTATGGTCACTAAGATCACTTCCATCTTACCTCCTATCCTCCCTCCACCTAAGAAGACCAGAGCCATGGTCCTCTTCGAAGCTGGTCTTACTTGGATGCGAAGAAACAGATTCTCTGATGCTAGTGAGAAGTTCAGAGAATGCTTGCATGAGCTAAAGTATGGCAAACAAGGAACAGTCCTGACCTCAGAGCAGATGGATGAGTTGGTGATTCCTGCGTTGTGTAATCTGGCAGCTTGTAACTTGGAGTTGAGACAGTTCAATAAGGCAGGTTCGTTCTGTCAGGAGGTATTGCAGCTGAGAGGAGGACACAAGGGAGCGAGCTATTTGTTGAGCGTAATCGATGAAGAGATGGCAAAGTCGAGAGCAGGTCTTAGGCATACGAGAAAATATAGTCAAATGCAGCCTAAAGTGCTATAAAGTGACTGCAAATTCATCCTCTGTGATTTGTTCTGATTGATTGTTATCTTGCATGTATAGTCTATTTCCTTCTCATAGAAATACTTTCTTTTTTATTTTTTTTTTTTATTTCAATTCTTCATTTTATTTCTTTCCGAAAGAATATAGAAAGTTTCTCTTCTTTTTGCTAAATTTAAAGTATTCCTTTCAAATTAGAATCAAAAAGAACACTACAAATATTAATCTTACTTCTTTCATCAAACCAAATCAATCAAAATCAAACAAAGAATGTTCTCAAAAGCAGAATGTAATTCCTAACAAGACAAAAATATCTTGTGTGCTCATTCGAAGAGTTTCATTGTACCATTAAAAAATGTAACAGTGATAGAATGAGTTTCTCCAAGAGCTTTCACACAGTGTTCATAGCACGCAAAACATTTTAATCGATTTTCTTCATTTATTTCTTCTTTTATTAACAGAAGCAAGTAACAAGTTTCTGCCCGGATGGTTTCAATATGTTCTTCACCAAGGACCTTTCGTCTTTTATTCATACAATCAAGGTATATCTCCCTTGCTCTAGAGAGATCTCCTAATTCTTCAAGTGACATCGCTAAATTGTGCATGACAGCTAATGTATTAGGACTCTCCTCACCAAATTTAATGTTACAACTATTCAAACATTTTTCATATAATTCTTTTGCTTCAAAGAATTTCTTTTGATTAAAATATAATAATGCTACATTATTATATATGCTACATGATTCGTAATGTTTCATAATGTTCTTTACCTAATACATGTTCTGAGATTGTTAATGCTTTATTACTTAATTCTTCTGCTAGTTGATACTTTAATAATTGTGTATTAATTAATGCTAATGTATTCATTGATCTTAATGTTGTTATATGATTTTCAGTAAAGTATTTGATTTGTAATGGTAATATTTCTTCAAAGATCTTTTCTGCTTCGTCATAATCACCTTTCCAATAATAGGATGATCCTACATTATTCTTATATTCTAATACTTTAGAATAATCAGGATAACTTTCATCAGTACCATATATCTTTTCTGCTAATGTAAGACTATTTACATGAAATTCATGAGCTTCATTCAATTTTCCTTCATCAGAATACAAGGAAGCTAAGTCATACATAACCTTTAACAGTAGTTCATTTCCTTCCTCTGACTGTTGATTCTCTTTAAGGTTCTTTAAGAGAGAGACATAAATTCCTTCTGCTTTTGTTAGATTACCTAAATACTGATAAATTGATGCGATCAATTTGTAACTTCATATTATTACTGCTTGAGGGTGGTAGAAGTAGTTCATCAGCAGTTTGAATCATCCACTTTCGTAGTTCACCTAATACCATACTATTTAATGTATCAAATCCTACTGATTCCTCTACACATTGAAATATCTTCTCTTTATCACCAAGTTCAGTAGCTTCACTACGTAAAACATTTACTGTAGCAAGGAAGGTATTTAGTGTTTCATACTGTTCACCATTAATGCTGCGATGAATGAGCTTCTTTCTCCTTCACTCATAGCTATTTCAAATCTTCCTTTGGATTTTGCGGTAGAATATATCTCAAAGAGGCACCAAGCTCTCGTTAAAGGTATTGGATCCTTCCAAGGAGCTAATATCAATACTGTCCGATGCATCTTATCAATCGCAGAAGAAAAGCAATCAAACCACCAAGATGGATTAATAATTGATGAAATATGTTGATTTACACTAAAAATATCAAACCATACGATGATTTCATGATTATCGTAAAGCTCTCCTTCGAAATGATGAAATAAGGAATCAACTACATCAAGAAATTTGTACTTCCAAGCATGGCGAATGAAAACATTAGCCTCTTTCACTAAAAGTGGAGATGTCATTTGTACAAATTCACATAAAGAACATTTGTAAGAAGATGTCCATTGTTTCACAAATAACTGACAAACATCTTCTGTTGATAGATTTTCTAATTTATCTCTTCCATTACAATTTCTAATAAAAATTGGGAAGTAAGTAAGAGAAATTCCTAAAGTAGGAAATAAAGATAGTTTCTCCATGTCTTAATATTGAAAAGAAAGTCAGAATAATAATAAATCATCTATATCCATCTATCTAAACCACTCACTCTCTTTAATTTCTTCAACTTTTTCACCATTTCGATAAATTTTACGCCACATTTAGCCAAAGAAAGTCGAAGTCGGTGTAGGACAGACCACAAATTGATTTCTTATGCTTGGAGTGGACGTCAAAGCTGTCGTATATGTCGATGATTCGACTACTCGTATATATATGTATGTGTGTGTGTCCTTTGTTTGGTGGAAAAATTAAATAATACAATATCGAACTTTTTGAAGCTAAACTGAAAATTGGCAAGTTCCTATCATCTCTTACAGACATGTAGCTCTGAAACTTTTCTTTACAGGTGAAAGTAGAGAAGCATAGAAAGAGGAGAGAAGAATCAGAAGAAAAATGTCATACTAATTTCTATTTCTTGACTGCAGCACGAGTCACTGGTGCTTGATATGTTAATGCCTCAATTGCTTTCGCAAAATTTTCATCTTTCGATTCCTTAATTTTCCCTTTTCCTTGACTCGTTGTGTCATCTATCAAAAATACGAACCTCTGATTAAAGGCGTCGAATGAAGGAAGCAGGGAATCTTACCTCCATAAGTTGAAATATTACCGCCATCTATGTATGTAACCGTCAAAACAGAGCTATTCTTACATTGCCACCGTTGGTAATGATAGATTTGACCTTCCGGAACAGCATCATAAATTACGGCAATCTTCAATCCGATAGGATCAGACGCAGCTTGCACTTCCTTCGATTCTCCTGGTTCAATAATGAACATATCATGATAAGCTACATGAGCAACAGAAAATTAGACAGAGATAAGGAGTCATTCATAGAAAATGTCGTTTTCCTTACATGTATAAAGTAAATCCGCATTATTAAATGTAATCACACATAACTTCTTATGTGTTTTATTAACAATCATAGAATGTGCTGGTCCCATTTTTTCTTACAGATCCAATAAATGAGAACGGTTTGAGAGTAAGAAATCTGTTAATCAAGGAATGTCGCTTATAAAATGACTCTGAACAATGATTAGGTCAGATGTGTCAAGAGAAAGTTGTTTCTTCCTTCTAACTCGGACAGAGGATTTGACCGGGATTCCGCTGCATTTTGGAGCAACGGTTTCCGTTATGCTTCCGGTTACGCAAAAACTTGGAAAGAGTAATAAGTTATCTACTGAACTTAAGAATCTTTAAAAAAAACAAAAAAGAGGAATTGAAAGAATGTAGAAAGTGAGGAAAAACAGAATCGATTTAATAAGTTATCTACTGATTTTGATGTAGAGAGCTTAAGAATCTTTAACAAACAAAAAAGAAAAAAAAAAAAAGAAGTGAAAGAATGAAGAAAAGGAAAAGAAATATATAGAATAACAAGAAAAACAAAAAGAATTGTAGAAGAAGTTTAAGATGAAATCAATCTTTTCATCTAAATTACTCTTAAAGGACTCTAAAATGTATTTTTAAAAACAGGTAAAGAAATGACGTACTAAAGAGAGGCTTCAAAAATAAAAGAACTGCTTTCTATGTCTTTGTCATCTTCTTTTTCAATTTCATTATCGTGAATTCCTAAACTTTCTTGTAACGCTACTTCTTCCGACGGATCAATAGCACCGCCTGCGCTGAGGATGATAAGTTGTTGGTATTCGGTGAGTTCATCAGATGTTACAGGAACCACGACACTCATCTTTGTGCCAAGGTCGTGCAGCACCTTACCAGCGTACGCAACTGCATTACGAACACTGCTTTGGTCATGACGAGATGTCGAAACAGAATTTTCAGATCTCTGTTCGACTCCTCGTCTACTGAGACGAGTAGTCGGGTCTTCGAGGACGTTCTCATTTTGCAGATCGGGTGGTGCTTCTTCGTCTAGAGAAAACAATCACAACTATACACAATTAATATTGAAATTCTTACAGAGAGCTCGAGTTGATGGTTTGCGCGTAATCGGGGTTTTCGGACCTTTATTATTGCCGCGAAAGATACGACGTTGCTTATCACGGTTGGCTATAGAAATAATTGGGTAAGCACGCATTGCGAGAGTTAAAAGAATGGGAAATTACCATTAATCAAATATGCTTTAAACATCAATTTTTTCTCTTCAGCAGAAAAAATTTGACGTTTCCCCAAATATAAAAAGTAAAGTAAAGTAACTATAACGAAATATCCAATCATTACGTAAAGAGAGTAAGAGACATTATCATTTGAATTGTAAAGAATAACTGAAATACAACCAATAAGATTATTTATTAATCCATATATTGCTCCCCAGATACCAAAAGGATTTCGAAAAGAGCGTGGTAAAGAAGTATATTTTTGCACGAAGAAAAAGTAAGCAATAAAAGCATTTATAAAAATAATATGAGAAGAAATAAGAGATATATTAATAATGTGATAAAGTACATCAGGATTGTAATAGGTTGCCAGATCAATTGCAATCCCAACTGATGTTGCGAATATGAGCGCTACGGCAGGTGTACCGGTGTGAGGGGTGGAAGTAGCAAAAAACCTTGGCAACATTCCAGATTTTGCGATCATATATAGCTGGCGGCCTGAGCAATACAGGGTGGCTAATGTTGGAGCAAACAGTCCCGTAAGTGAAGCCAAATGGCGTCTATTAAATCTATTTTAAATATATCCTTATAGCCGAAGATTAAAGGAACGAGTGTTTGTTGAAGTATTGCCTGACCAGGATACGTCGAACAAGCTGCAAGAGTAATGAAAATAGAAAAACAAACAAGCTCTGTAGCACACAAGACCATTGCTCGAGGGATAGATTTACGGGGCTCAGCCACATACTCTGATAGTAAAGGTAAATATTGTAAACCCTGGAATTGAGAAACCGCTAACCATCGATCTTTCATTAATGCTTCAAAAGTTACTGAAACATCAGTTTTACAATAATCATCATAACTTACACGTGATTTATCAACATCAGCAAGAGTTCCAAATAAAAATATAATAAGAAACAACAGAGTAGTGAAAGCAATGACCACAATACATGCCCAGAATGGTTTCCCACCTAATAAATTTATGATCAATATAACACCATAATTTAATACAATTAAATATGGAGTAAAAGGTCTTTCAACAATGCCTGTAAGAACTGGTATATATACACAAAACCTCACTATCACGACTAGATTAGCTAAACAGAAGATAACTTCAAAACAAGCAACAACAAATCCATAATAAGGTCCAGTTGCTGCTCGAACGAATCCAAAGATGCCCCCTGAAAAAGGTAATGCTGAACTCATCTCTCCCATGCATAGACATAGGCAGAAGAAAGCTGAACCAACAAAGAGAGTATTCACTGCCACTGCCTCATAACCATAGACTAAACCTTGATTCCAAAAGAAATTTCGATTACCAAGAACAATAGCAAGACCTAGAATAATAAAGAGTCAAAGAAGAGTCTATAGTTTTGGAAAGGGTCAACCTACCAAAGAAAATCACTTCTATTTCAGTCAGTTTTTCCCTTCCTAGCCATTTTTGCCACCAAGACGAACTCGTAGGAGTTTCTGATGCTACTATTTCTGTCATTTCACAATCAAAAGCTTGAGACTCTCATAGAAACTTTGATGGAAGATGAAGAAAAGAAAAAGAAGAAGAAACAGAAGGACCTAACTGATTGATAATAGTCGTTTTCTCTCGTTATTTGAACGGGGGTGTTGTGGCGAGGTTGGGGCAATTTCATAAGATGGCGCATCACCTCCCTTGCAAAGGGGTGGCGACGCTGTATTAGAAAAAGAACGAAGAAGAGAGTTCTTTACGTATTTGCTGTCAAAAAACATCATACGTAAGATTATGAGGATGTTTCTACAAGAAGTTTGGTGAATGAAATATTATATTTTCAGAAAGTATGAAAAAAATAGAAAGTGTGAAGATTAGTTACGTTCATTCATTCATTCAATAAATAGGTTTTAAAGTTTATCACTGAAATTCAAATATTTGAATATTAGAATCATCACTCGAAGATGCAAAAACCTCTCCAAATTGTGAATTATAATGATTATACTTCACACACCAAGTAGAATCACTGTGAGCATCATATTTTTGAACTCTTCTTCTCATCCCAATATCATATAATAACACTTTCCCTTGACTTGATCCACCAATTAAATACCTCTGATCAGGTGAGGCATCAACAGAAAGCATCATACCTTCATTTGAAAAGGAATGAATACATTTCCCTGTATTCATATCATATATTGAAATTTGTCGATCATCTGATGCAGTATATAATAAATTACCAGTAGGAGAAAAGACAACTGATCTTACAGGTAAAGAATGTTGTGATTCTAATTTCACTAAATTTTCACCATTTTTATTATTTAAATCTAATATTTTAATACTACCATCCATACCAGAGAATGCTAATTTACCATCAACTGAGAAGGATGTTGATAGTATAAAATTATCATTCTGTGTTGGTATTGTAGCAATTTTTTCATTTCCCTCTTGCATTGACCAAATATTAATATTACCACGATTGGAACCTGATGCTAAAATATCTTCACCTGGTGAAAGGGATAATGCAAAAGCTTCAAAGAGACCAGGATTTAATGATGTTTTCTCAGTTTTATTAATTAAATCAAAGAAACGGATGACTGAATCTTGATAACAAGCAATGGCCATTGAACCATCTTGTAATGCAACAATAGATGTAACACCAACTTTATGCTTTTTGCTAACAAAAGATGTTTTACCATCATGAATATTCCAATGTTTTACAAAGCCATCAATGGAACCACTCACAATACTTCCTTGTGTCCATGCAAAGGACCATACTCCATCATTATGACCATTTTCTAATTTCTTTTTTGCTGCATAATTCAAACTCATCTTTCAATTCTCTATTCTTTCCTTGAATGAATTGCAAAAGAGTCGATAAAGAGTAAACTCAAGAGTCGGCTTCTGGTACCGGTATCATAAAGAGTCGACTCCGAAATCGACTCTTTTTGGGTGAGGTTGAAGAAAACTGATGAAGATTTGGAAATGAAGGTCTCACTGTTTCTGCTGCTCCAGTTTCAGGATTGATTATCTTATCAACAATTGTGGTGTGTGATGAGCGTTGCTAAGGAAAGAATTGAATTACTTGGGGAACAAACTCGTGGCAGCTTCGCTGACTGGAAGGAGAGCGGAAATTACGACAACATTTTTGACTCGTTTCTTGAAACGAATGGTAGGAAAATCCAAGGAGTTGAAGGAATGTCATATCCGCTTGTTTCAACTTCACAAACATTCATGTCATGCATTCTGTGTGTCTTAGGTGTTCTATTTATCTCAATAATTGATGAAGCCTCTTTTCTACCAGCACTTTCTGTCTTCGTATTAACTTGGTTTTATTATGTAAGTTCTGAATTTAAATCTAATGTGGATGTCGCTGAAGCACATCAACCAAGAAACATTATCAGAAATTACTTATTATGCATACTTCTTAGTATTTTATTAAGGTTATTATCCGCTTCCACGTTTATTCCGCAGCTTGTTTCTTCTGCTGTAGTAATTGCGTTTGCAATGTCACCAATCAAGGCCACTATTTTGTCAAGTGTCGTTTAGTTCACAGTATTCGTCAATCTTTTTTTTCTCTTGCTGATGACGTTCTTCGATCCAAGGCAAGAGGAGGGATCAGCTTTCAAGAAACAGTCCTACGAAGAAGTATCGTCTTCTTTTTCATATATATATTTCGTGTGTTTAAGAAAGTTTTAGTGATTTTTGTCGACTAAATTACCCACTGTTTCTCTGTTGAATTAATACTTGAATAGTTTTTGAAACAGCTACAAAAAAATTCCTTATTGTTGGATATTTCGCCCTTTGAATCTAATAACTTACAGTAATAATTAAAGAACATATCATTCCGTTTATTTGAATTGACTTACACGAAATTGTTCTCGGAACAAAAAAGAAAATGGTACAAATCCCGACGTATAGAAATTTAAACAAGAACAATGGAGATGTTGCAGAAGTTTTTAATCTTCATGCATGTCATCCTCCAGACAGGATGTTGCGATATTTCTTTTCTTTCCTCAAGTTTCTCATGTGCTGAAATACGCTATAGGACTTTTCTCAACTAGAAACTTATCTACACATATTTAAGAAAATTTTAGTGACCTGTCGATCTCACTGTTCCTCTGTTAAAATGTCGAAATATTTGAATTGTTCTGAAGTCCCTTTAAAAAACATTCACTAACACCCTACTGCTTAAATTCGATCGTTCTCATCAAAAACGGTCGATTTCTGTTAAATTACGGAATTTACACAATTAGAAAAGTAGAATAGAAGTTGAAGATAGTGCTGATGAAGTTTTAGACTTTCATATCAACATTTCATCACTCTCAGATAGGAGATTCCATTAACAAGAACAGCATTTTTTGAGTAACAGCCAGTTTTAGAGCAAGGAGCTGAGCAAAGTGTTGGGGTTTGGCGCAGCATGGAAAAGGAACGCACACGAACGATCACAACTGAATCTTTTATCGAAGATTTGGAGGATCCTGCTCCATGCAATCATCACAAAAATCAACAACAGCAACATATAACTGGCGAACCCCATGATTCTATTCACTTCACTAATGATAATCGTGTGAGCTTTCTCAGGGAATATAATTTAATTCCCAATCAAAGCGTCAGTGAAAAGGAAGAGAAGGAAAAGAAGGAGCAGAAGGTGGAAGACAACTTTCAAGATCTTCTCAATCAATATTTACACTTTTATTATCAGAAATTCAAGGGCGTTGAAGGGAAAACCCCTCCACCAACAGCATCATTATCTGATACTTTTATTTCTTGTGTTTTATCTTTTCTTGGTATTCTTCTACTTTCGATTATTGATGCTTTCTATCTTCTACCTACTTATTCTATTTATATGTTAACTAGTTCTTATTCTGCAACTTCTGTTTTAGTTGCAGAAGCACATCAATCACCTCTTGCACAGCCTAGAAATGTGATGGGAAGTTATTTTCTATGCTCATGTCTCGGTGTATCACTTCGGATGCTGAGTGATTATATTGGGCTATCATCATCTATAACATCTGCTTTGGCTGTGTCTCTGGCGATCTTAGTGATGAATGTTACGAAGACCAGACATCCATCAGGTAACTGATTTCTCTTGTTTGCACTCTTCTTCTAGTGTGAAAGGTGTTTCTGTAGGTGCTACATGTGCTCTTATTGGAGTGAATGGAGGTGAAATAATAGAGTCCCTTGGATATGGATATGTATTAACGTCATTGGGGATAGCATCAGTTATGTTGGCATTAGGTTTACTCGGAAATAATTTATTTCCAACGCGTCAGTATCCATTGTACTGGCATTGAAGAAAACGCCTTGAAGGAGGAAGGAGTCTCTGTAAATTGATTTCTTTGATTATTACAAAACCAAAGATGTTCAAATTGAGGTATTTAAATCCTGAATGAAGGATTTAATCACCAGACAAGATTTTACCGCTGATGCAATCCATATGGCACGACTGTAGGATACATCTCGTGATAAACTGTTAGAAATGGTGATGGATATTCATTAGCATTAACATCGTTAAATAAAGATCGTAGTGATGGAAAGTTGAGTGTGGTTGTATTTAATCATTATGTTTCTTATTGTTTTGTTTTTTTCTTTCGTTATTTGTTGTATGATTCTTATTGTTATTATTCTCTATCAATAGGTTTATTGAGTTGATAGGTTGTATTTGTACTAAATGAGGTGATAAACGAATTGAATAGATATATATATTATTATTCTTAGGAAACTCAAGATAAGACTGCTACAACTACAGAAGAAAAAGAAAAACAAGCAAAAAAAAAAAGAAGAAGAAGAAATAGAATAAGACAGACAGTATTATTCCTTTTTTTAAATTTCGTGTAAGACTTCAACTTGCAATGCTAATATTTCTTTTCTTTTCTTTTCTTTTCCTTTGCTACTTGCCTTTTCGGCGCTTCTTCCTCTAATAGTTCGATACGATATCATGGATAATAATACTCTTCTAATGGAATGGTTTTCAACATTTATTGTAAAACAAAAGAATTTTTATTTGGAACACCTAAAAGATTATTAGAAAGGGACTAAAAAAAGGTCTTACTAAAGAGATCATTTAAAACAGTTTCCTGTTCCCTATTTCTTCATCATGATACAGTCATTGACAAGAGAAATAGAGAATAAAAGAACCAACACATATTAAAATGAATAAAAATGGAAATCATTCTTCACTTTTAATAGTAATATTTACTACAAAAAGAAAGGAGATGATAATTGATAAGATAATATCAAAATGGAATAGAAGAAAATTCACTTACGATTTTGTATCTTCATCATCATTACTATTATGATGTTCTTGTACACCGAAATCATGAGACTTTTGACCTGAGAATACTACAGTTTTCTTTTCAGATGTTGTTTGATTAGTATTTGAATTTCCTATCTTCTCGGTACTTGAATTCTTTCGGAAAGAAGAACGAAGAGGTGATGGTTGATTGCTCGTTGTGGAAGCTACACTACTGCTATTACTTCCTGTGCCTTGTTGATCTACGTCTTTTCTTTGAGGATTACTTTCTTCGAAATAAATTTCAACTGGGCCTTCACCACTCCTTGTAGCTAATCCCTTATAAGCAATGTCAGGGCTTGAATTCCCAGAGCTTCTTTGAGTCTTATTACTTCGATTCTTCCCAGTAGGTGACTCAATATCTGTTTGTGATGGTTGCTTTGAAAGTCTTTCTTCTTCATCATCAGAGAGATCACCATAAGGTAATGGTACTTTACGATTTTCATGTCGTGGATTCTTTAATGATGAATAACGTCGTAAAGGAACAGAACGTGATTGTGGTATATCTAAACCACCAACTTTCTCTAAAAATTCTGATACATAAACTGGTGATATTGACCATTTATGAAATTCTAAACGATTTACAAATAATAATTCTAATGGTGATAAATTTTTAATTAATAAATCTTCAGAATTTAATTTTTGTAATAATAATTTTATTGATTCTTTATAATGTGTTTGTAATTCTGCTAACTCTTTCACAAGTATAAATGAACCAATAATAATAGTTAATGAAATCAGACCAACACGTATTGATTCAGTAACATCACCAATATAATAAAGGAAAAAGAATGTTACAAGGGGGAAAATAGAAAGTCGACCTAAAAACTCAATAAATCTTCCAGCAAAGATTCTTAATGGCCATTGTTCTTTATCATCTTGAATTGTTGCATAAACTTGATGAAGAACTACCGCAAAGACCAAAAGCAAGAACATCTGATGGGAGCAGAAGTTAATTGAGGGAAGAAATTGGATCAAACAGAGGGCTTACCCAGAAAATAAAGGTATCCATCGAGGTTAAATAACCAACTAATGGAATGTTCGCCAAAATGACAATATATAAAGCAGAAACCGCGAGAAGGAGGGTAATAGTGCTATCCACGCGAGATCCATAGTCAGCCCAGAATGTTAAACCACCCAAGAAACACAATAAGGTAATTGGTAAGATCAAACGCAGGACAATACCGGAGCCTTTTCTTCTGATACCGATATGATAGATTGCATTGACAAAACCACTGCTTGAGAGATAAGTTTCGTAAGAGGTAGAGCCAGCATCATATTGCCATTCTGGGTTTGCAAGGAAGGTCGCTGATCCGTCAAAATTCTGATTGAGGGAAATGGCAGAAGGATTCTGTGTAAAACCCATCTTTAACCAAGTCCGGTCATAGGCATAGCTCCCGTAACGAAGATGGAAAATTTGAGTATCCGCTGGATAATCGTGAAATGTCATTTTAGGTTGCATGAAGGTGGCAACAGTATGTCGAGACCAGAAAAACACATTAGACGAATTAATTCGAATAGTCTAGAAATCAAATTAATGGAGGGTGATAAAGATATGAAGAACTTACCTCAACAATATAATTCAGGTCTGTAACATCATGAAAACGAATATCTGGAAGAAAGACACCAACGTTCGAAGTATTACCATTATTTAAGAAGGGAGTGATCTCAAAACCATATTTACGAATCTTTGGATCAACACGATTCCAAAATAATGGCATAGCAAATCGATTATCCTGCCAATATAATCTTAGATAAAAATCCACAGTGATTGTCCCAGCAACAGCATCGACCTAAGCAAGGACAGTCAGAAGATGGGAGTTAGAGTGCAAGACTTTGTTTACCTGATGTAAGTTATTCAGTTGAATTGATGTATAGACTGTCACATTCCCGTTAGCTGTTCCATTATAGAAATTAGGCAAACTCAATGGATCTGTAACTTCCATTAAGCAGTTGTAAAAGGTTTGAGTGGCAGAAAGCATGCCATTGATGTAACCGAACTGGCTTTCATCAGTAATGCAGGGTGGAGGTGTGGTCAACGTGCTAGTTGCCATGGAATGAACCTCCTCAAGAGCCCATGGTGGGAGTATATGCTCTTCTTTGTCAAGGATTTGCAGAATGTCAAATTGAGGAGAAGGATTTGCCTTTTTTGTCACTTGAGGCGTCTTGACTGAAGTTCGCAACTTTGCTGCGACAATACTACACAAAGCAAGGAATAAAACACACAAAAATTGCATGATGAATATGAAATTGAATTCTATGATCTATGGTATCTATGACTGGTTGACCCATTAAACGGATCAATTTTCCCTTCTCATCACACACAACCAAAATTCGGTTTTTATGAACGTCCAAATTTTGAAAACAAAAACTGATCTTCTGAAAACTCGAAATTTCAAAATCTCTATTTTAGGAAATGGTCGAATGTGAAAAAGAATAGATTTGGATTGGACTTCCGATTCCAGATGGTGTGTCAGTTTTAAGTGATCCGATTTAGCACGGAACAAATCTTGATATGATCAGACGCAAACCTTGACGTTTTTGGAAGTTTATTTATTTGATTTACTCCAGTGTTATGTACTGCAAATAAAAATAAAAATGGGATAAAAACAACCACCCCCAAAAACTAAACAAAAACTAAAACATAACAAGCAATAAAACGCAAAATTAATGCTTTAAAAAAACGATCGATAAACTTCAAAGAGATACTCGAAATGCACACGACCTAAAGTTCTCTAACTAAAGGGACAAAAAGAACAGCTACACTTAAATTGTATTCTTGTCTTTAATTTCTATAAATTGAGTATGGTCAACATAATTTAGGGGGAAATGTCCGTAATTCTGGGGGG
This sequence comes from Poterioochromonas sp. DS, assembly GCA_015145745.1. NCBI lineage: Eukaryota > Synurophyceae > Ochromonadales > Ochromonadaceae > Poterioochromonas > Poterioochromonas sp. DS. The sequence continues at coordinate 62,627 of VKHI01000017.1, forward strand.
AAATAACAACAGTAAGAACGCGAAAAATATATATGTTTCAAAAGTGTTTAGAGAAATTAGTACGAATCAATTTCACTTTAATAATTGAAGCTTCTAAAAAAGAGAAAAAAGAAGAGATTAGAGAAAAAAAAAAGAATCATTAAAAAAATCGTTTCAAATGAAAGAGAACGAGAAATTTACTTACGATTTTTCATTCTCCCCATCATGATTGTCGAAGGAATGATCTTGCAACCCAAAGTCACGGGGATTGTTATCACTAAAAACAACCGTTTTCTTTTCAGACATTGACTCTTTCACCGGACTTCCTAATGACTTTGATCGTAAAGAAGAACGAAGAGGCGAAGGCTGAGTAATAGTCGCTGAAGTTAAACTACTATTACTTTCTTTGCGAGTAACAGCTTGAATAGTTTCCTCTTTAAGAGTAATATGAGGTTGAGTATTTACTCTTTGAGGATTTTCTTCTTGAAAATCAAATCCACCCGATGCGCGATCCCCACTGTTCACAGATTTTAATCCCTTATAAGTCATTTCATGTTTCACATTTTCACTTGGACTTCTTGAGAAGAAGCGATAATAGCCACTTTTTTGTCTTTCTTGGATAATTTGAACGGCTCGAAGGGAATCTTGTCTTAGGGATTCTTGTCTTTGTACTGGCTCAATCTCTACGTTATCTTTACTTGGAGTTCTTGAGAAATGATAAGAACCACTTCTTTGCCTTTCTTTAACAATTTGTACAGCTCGAAGCGATGCCTCTTTTTGGATTTGTTTGATCTCTTCCTCATCTTGACTTGAACTTTTTTGAAAATGATAATAACCACTTTTCTGTCTTTCATGAACAATTTCAACAGCTCGAAGTGACGCTTCTCTTGATATTTGCTCTATCTCATCATCTTCTTCCGATAAATCATCAGGTACCGTAACTTTTCTTTTACTTAATTGACGGCCAGCAGAATAACGCCGTAATGGTAAAGATCTTGATTTAGGTATATCTAAACCACCAATAATTTCAAGATATTCTGCAACATAAACTGGTGATGTTGATAATTTTTGAAATTTTAAATTATTTACAAGTAATAATTCAACAGGTGATAAATCTTTTATTAATAAATCTTCAGAATTTAATTTTTGTAATAATAGTTTGACTGCTAATTTATAATGTGCTTTAAGATCTGATCCTTCTTTAATTAAAATAAAGGTACCAATAATAATGGTGACAGCAATTAATCCTCTTTCTATCGCTGGTGTTACATCACCTATATGATAAAGAAAAAAGAAGGTAACTAAAGGAAAGAAACCAATACGACCTAAAAATTCAATAAATCTTCCATAGAAAATTCTTAATGGCCAGATATCATTCTCTTCTTGAATGGTTGCATATATTTGATGAAGTATTACAGCAAAGACAAGTAGAAGGAACATCTATTACAAAAGAAAATTGGGGTGAAAAACGATCGATGGGGGAGGGGGAGATTCAAGAAACTTACCCAGAATATAAATGTATCCATTTCAGTCAAATAGCCAACCAAAGGAATATTTGCCAAGATTACAATGTATAAAGCAGAAACAGATAAAAGAAGAGTAATAGTACTATTTACTCGGGAAGAAAATTCTGCCCAGAATGTTAAACCACCCAAGAAACACAACAAGGTAATTGGTAAAATCAAACGTAGAACAATGCCGGAACCTCTTCTTCTAATTCCTATATGGTAGATAGCATTTACAAAGCCGCTGCTGGAGATATAAGTCTCATAGGAAGTAGAGTCTGCACTATACTGCCATTCTGGATTTGAGAGAAAGGTTGCGGATCCATCATAATTTAAGTTCATTGAGATCGCAGCAGGATTCGTTGTAAAACCCATTCTCAACCATGTTTGGTCATAGGCATAACTACCATAACGAAGATGGAAGATTTGAGAGTCTGCAGGATAGCGATCAAAAGTCATTTTAGGTTGCATGAAGGTGGCAACAGTATGTCGAGACCAGAAAAACACATTAGATGAATTAAATCGAATTGTCTACAATGTGATCGGAGGAAGAAAAAAAAAGGTAAGAGGGAAAGAAATAGAATGATTGGGTGTACTATCTTACCTGAACAATATAATCCAGTTCTGCGGCATCATGAAAACGAATATCGGGCATGAAAACTCCCACAGTAGTGGTATTACCATTAGTTATGAGAGGAGTGATCTCAAAACCATTTTTACGAATCTTTGGATCAACACGACTCCAAAACAGTGGCATAGCAAATCGATTATCCTGCCAATATAATCTCAAATAAAAGTCGACAGTGATGGTACCAGTTACTGCATCAACCTATGACAGCAAAATGAGTTTTTTTTAAGGTTATTTCATCATGAGAAATAATTACCTGATGTAAGTTATTCAGTTGAATTGATGTATAGATAGTCACATTCCCGTTAGCTGTTCCATTATAGAAATTAGGCAAACTCATAGGATCTGTTATTGCATTTAAGCAGTTGTAAAAGGTTTGTGTTGCTGATAGCATTCCACTAACATATCCCAGATCACTTTCATCCTTTATACAGGGAGGCGGTGTGGACAATGTGTTTGTTGCCATTGAATAAACTTCTTCAAGAGCCCATGGTGGGAGTGTATGTTCTTCTTTATCAATTATTTGAAGAATATCAAACTGAGGTGAAGGATTTCTCAGCTTTGTATTCTTCGCTTTATTCACATTACGCGGCGTCGCGAATCCAACCATACACCATAATAGAAAGAGTATGAACCAAAGATTCATGATAACAAACAAAAAACAATGGAAGGTTTAAACAAAATGAAACGAGAAGATGAAGAAATTTGAAAGGAGTTCGAGTGAATAGAATCTTATCGAAAAGAGAGAGAAACGGTCAGAGAACCGTTTTCTTGACCGTTTTGTATCACTTCTACCTCTACTGCTTTGCTCTCTTGGACCACCTCTTATGAAAGGAATAGACCCTTCAGTTAACTCTTGAATTGAATGAATTGACTGTTCTGTTTTCTTTTTTTATTGAATGAACAGTGAAGAGAGCGCCAGAGAGTGTGTGAAAAAAAAAAAGAAGAATTAAATTACTTAAATTTAAAAAATAATAAATAAATATCAATCAATCAGCAACTTCGATTGCCAATAAGATACAATAGGTCCTTGAATATTTTTCTCGGAACGAGTGTAGAAAATTCTTAAATAGTAGCGATCCTCTTGTAAGAGATAGCTCTTTCAATAATCAATGTGAGAATAGGCGGATTACAAACACTACATCACACATCCAACAAACAACAGGAATATTGATGAAATTGAGTAAGGATATCTCATCATTAAGAGAAACAACAGAATAGGTAAACCGATTATTTGCTCTTTCGTTGTGCTTCATTTACAGGTTCGCGTACATCTTCAGTTTTCCCGACATAAACCAAACAACCACAAATATTGACAATTGTTGTATTTCCAAGAACATTTGGAACAATTCGAACCCCAACTGTATCATTTGAAAGCAAGGAATTCTCTTCTCCCGTCGAATTTTTATTCGCTTCTGAGCCAGAACGAAGTTGCGGCTGTCTTTCAATCACCATAGCCGCTGGAATGATACTTTCAACTCGCATTAGACTGACTATCTCAGAATGAAATGGAAACAAGGTCACCAATCGAAGTTCAAGATGGAGGCGTGTGTAACGAGAGTTGCTAATCTGTCTTATCCGAGAGTTCACTTCTTCACTGTGTGAATGGAAAGATGATTAGCCATAGAATATTGACTCTATTCACTTTATTTTTCTTGAATTATGTCTATTCAGTTCCTACATCATTGTATCATCGTCCATTTGTAGCAAGAAATTCGAAAAATTCTCTCAGAAAAGAAGATTTGAAAGTCGATCTTTCCACATATGTTAAAGTGTATGGATATTTTGAAACAGTAACTTATACTGTTAATTATGGGAATGGAACATGTTCTAATGCTGTAGGAAAGTTACTATCTGTTCTTAATACTTGTGCACCAAGTGCATATCATTATGGTGAGTATTATCGAGCTACTGTTATTGCCTATCCGGAGGGACATACCTATTATTGGTATGATCAATTCTTTTCAGATAGCAGCTGTTGCAATGCAATAAGTGATTATGTGATGGAGTTTGCTGATTGGATTTTAATCTGTGAGAATAATACCATGGAACATGTTATTTCAGAGCCATTAAACCCACTCACAGATAATCTTGGTGGATTTGCGCTATTGTTGTATGATACCCAGTCGAATTGTACGAATAATGACTATACAGAAGGTGTATTAGAGTCTATGTATGGTCGATTAAATTATTGTTTTCAAGGTGATTATGGTGATGAGATTTATGTATCCTGTAGTTCAACTGCTTTAGTAAAGCAGTCTTTTCCATCACATGATGGTACTTGTTCAGGAGCGCCTGTAGAGACTATTTTTAGTCCAAATAATATTTGTACGAGTGGTAATACTACATTGAGTGAAATGTATGCAGGATGGACGAATTATCAATGTGAAATACCTTTATTGTGAGTGATATTAGCCAATGATAAATTCCTAACTGTGGTAAGAGATTTTCTGTATTTTGTGTTTTCTCAGTTGGAGGAATAAATTTGTAGGTATGGTTAGGTAAGAAACAAAAAAAAAAAAAAAAAAAAAAAAAATTAAAACTGAAGAATAGATACAATAGTCACACTCATATTCATGTAGGTAGATATTCTTTCGTCAAATTTTAATTAATTGTGTCAGACATTCGTTATCCTTTTGTAAGTTTTAAAATAACAGAATGAGAAAATATACCTCCAAAAAGATCTAACTTTCTTCATATATAAATCATAATTTCCTATTTTGCTAAAAATCAACTTTCTTCCTCTTATCGAAGTGTTGTTGAACACATCACATCATCAAAACCTCGTTTCATACCCATTTCAAACAACTGGCCTAGTTGCAGTAAGGAAAACAACAATCAGACAGGAAATAAGACGCATTCACCAGCTATTACAATGAGTACTAGTCGTGGAAGATTGCGTCCTCGTAAAGCAGGAAAATCTATTAAACATGTACAATCAGGTATTGGGTTAAGTTCCTTTGATAAGAATACAGGTGGTGAACAATCATCATTTGTAACTTCAAGAACTGCACGTGTATTACTTGCTGGGGCAGGTTTTCTTGCTGATGCTGTAAGTTACCTATAGAATACAAATCTCTTCTAATAAAATTGATCGCCTTATTCCTAGTACGATCTCTTTGTTATCAATCTTGTTTTAAGACTATTACGTGATGAATATCCTGAATATTCAGAATCAGGACGATTACATCTATTAGAAGGATCAGTTGCATCCGCTGCTTTATTTGGGGCAATCTTAGGACAGATTGTTGCTGGTTCACTAGCTGATATTGTAGGAAGGAAAAGAATATTTGTTGCGACCGCAGCATTAATTGCTATAGGCTCAATTGGTAGCGCATGCAGTTTAGATACACCATTTTTAACGATATACGGTCAAATTAGCTGTTGGAGATTTTTCCTAGGTGCTGGTGTGGGTGGCGAATATCCGTTAGCTGCTACAGTAACCTCTGAATCATCATCAGCTGGTAAAAGAGGATCATTAATGTGTGCAGTCTTTGCTATGCAAGGCGTAGGTTCATTATTATCGGGTATAATTGTATTTCTTTGTCTTTTATTCGGCTTTTCCACAGCTTTTACATGGAGATTTGCCTTGGCATTTGGTGCAATCCCAGCATTAATTGCATTTCCATATCGTTTACGTATGCATGAGACAGAATCATTTGAAAGATTGAAAAAAGAACGTTTACATGATTCATTATTAATTAGTTCAAGTAATAATCCTAATGAATATGTTGAGAAGAATCCTATTACCTACCTCGATAATGATGGTCCATCCACTACTATTCAGTATGATGAATTATTTCCTTTAACAGGAAGTGATCATACACCAACCAAACAATCAAACAATACTCAAGCGTTAATCGTTGAGTCAAGTAGTCGAGAAGATGGTGATATTGTGCTCGAATCAGAGGAAAATTCACCTGCCATGAGTTTAGGTAAATTATCGAACCACCCCGAAGATTTTGATGACCACGCAGACCATTTAAATACTGTTGCAACATCCACAACATCAGTCATCTTTGAAAAGCCATCACCATTAAGATTATCATCGACAACCCAACCTTTAACAGAGAATACACCATTATTATCCTTCCATACACGGAAACAATCGAATTCGATCGATTCACTTGATTATGGACAACATTATGAGATTAATAGTCGCAATAATAGTAATACAGAATATTTACAACATCATTTAAATCGTCGTGCTCATGAGGATGATGGTAGTTCATCCTATCAGACATTTGATACTCCTACCAATGCTAATACGAATTATAACCGTGGTAACTTCCATCAAGTGACGAATACCAATAAGAAAGGTAATAACGGTCCAACGACAGCTTCTCCTCCTTCGATTACCCCGACAACAGCAGAACAAACAAATAAACCACATCCTATTATACCATTAATACAGAATCCTTTACATAAATCACGTTTTGCTGAATTAATGAAAGCATTAACCTATTATCGTTATCATATATTAGGAACAGCATTATGTTGGTTTTTATTGGATATTGTCTTTTATGCAAATGGTTTATTTAATCATGAGATAACATCTATGATTCTAACCTCTAGTAATGATAGTGAGACAGGGAAAATTAGTAAAACATCAGCAAAACAAGATGCCATTAATTCAATGATTATTAGTTGTATTGCTATACCAGGTTATATATTATCTGTGTTCTATATAGAACGTGTAGGTCGTAAGAATATACAAATGTTCGGGTTTATTGTAATTTCTGGTTTATTTTTCATATGTGGTTGGGCATATGATGAATTATTAGGTGGGAATGGTGGGGATTATGGGAAATATCTATTTTTATTAATTTATTCTTTAACTTTCTTATTTAGGTAAGTTATGATAGAACCTACCCGATTCTTTTCTAACTTATGCTGATTTCTTTCATAGTAATTTTGGTCCGAATACTACGACTTTTGTTATTCCTGGTGAGATTTATCCTGCTGAAGTACGTGCAACTTGTCATGGTTTCTCTGCTGCTTGTGGTAAGTTAGGAGCAGCTACAGGTGCTTATTTTTTCCCTTTAGTACTTGGACCACAAGGATCAGCACATCCAACAAAGGATGGAATGATTTCAGCTATGTATATCTGTTCTTTCATCGCAATATTAGGTCTGATAGTAACTTATTTCTTTATCCCGCGATATGATGGAAAGATGTTAGAAACAATTAATGAAACAGGCAATACTTATTTAAGATTAGAACATTCTTGTTTATGGCCCTCATATGAAGCATTAGAGAAATTAGAAGAAGAGAATCGTCGTTATCATGCATATAATAATAATACAGCAGGATTAGGAGGATCTAATAATACTAGTGCTAATAGTTCATTTGAGATGTTACAGATTATTCATGCTGCTGATGATTATTCGATAAATGATGTTGAAAAGAATGGCAAAGGAGTAGCAACAAAGAAGTAGAGGATATACCTTCTAACTTAGTTTTTGTTTTATTTTGTTTTTTTTTTAGTTTTTGTTGTTAGCATGTTGTGTATTCCTCTTTTTGTTTTTCTCCCTCTTATTCTGGCGCATACCTAGTTTCTTCCACGAACCAATTTTGAATATATAGACGTAAGAACGATACAAGTTTTTGGAAAGTTTAGATAACTAATATGAGAAAGAAAAGAAATGAATGTCTCATTCTTGAAGGAATGAATGATACCATGTTGAATTGATTACACTAATCTTACGCTTTTTAAATGCTGAAATCAACCATTAAGCATTCCACAGACTTTAAAATCATTCCAGAAGAAGAAGAAGCTGTGGTAGGAAAGAGTCGACTCAGAGTCGACTCTTCTGAAGAGGTTGAAGAAACTGATGAAGATTTTGAATGATGATGATATGAAAAATAGCCTAACATACTGAATGCTGATCTAGTTTTCGAAAGGTTGATGGTTCTAAACAAATAAATGAAGGAAGATTAAAGATGAATTGTGATTTAGAAAGAGCGTTTAGAGCGGAGTCTTTGGATATTGAAGCAATAGATTCTTTTATCAATCATCGAAATGAGTTATATAATAATATTTCTTCAGAGATTTTATATGATAGTTGGGATATCCAATCAACTCCATCAAACTGTTTCGATGAAATTGTTCAAAATCTTGAGAATATTTTCCCTTTCCAAGATCTCCTTGACCAATGCTTGCTGCCTTCCCAGCATGAATTAATGGAAGGAAGATCATCATTTTCAACAAGTTCTGATATTTTCTTATTATCTCTACTGTCTGTTGTGGGGATTTTAGTGTTGTTACTACAAGATAATGATTATTTTCTTCTAACACTGGCAATTTACTTGTTAAGTTGTTGCTGTTATGTGACTACCTTACTCGTCGCTGAAACACATCCAACAAATCTCCTAGGAGGTTATTTAGCATGCATTTCTCTCAGTGTTTTATTTGGGATTTTGTCCGACTACACTATGATTCCACGTCTCGTAACATCACCTTTAGCGATTGCTTTCGCTTTCCTATTCATGAAGGCAACAAAAGTAAAGTATCCTTTAGGTAAGCATTCACAATGATAATTCCTTCGTCCTCTCCTAATGTTTGCTTCTCTCTCTCTCTAGGGATTTCATGTTTAATTGGAGTGATCGGATGTGATGCTAACGATCTATTCGGATATAGATATGTGCTGACATCATTGGTGATTTCTTTTATTCTTTTAGTTATGGGGACACTTGTGAATACTTTATCTTTAAAGTGGTATCCTATTGATTAAACAGGATATCGAGACAAAGGAAGAGGATACTCTGATCTGTGCTTCCTAAAGCATAAAAACACTTCAAGAGAATCACTGATTTATTGTATTTTCTTTAAAACTCAATTTCCAAGACCTCTTCAAGCATACTGGACTCTTTTTTCCATCCATATTTCTTTTTCTATCTTTGTGTGATAACATTTTCTTTACGGTCGAGTGTAACTATAGTTCTCCTTACGTTTGATTGTAACCAATCTAAAAAGAAAGTCGGCTGTAAGTCGACTCTCGAGTCAGTTTTTGCCAATTTTGCATTGTGCAAAGAGCAATCAATTTACACTTCTTCTTTCGTTTTGAATACAAAATTATTGCGAAAGGTTCGGTAACTTTCACTTTTTGTACACGCAAGTAAAAGAAGTCGGAGTGCTTTAGTGCAGCTTCAAATTTGTGCTTTTGTGCTTTTGTGCTTTTGCACTAATATGCACATTTTTGACAAGTATGGAGGAGGAAAACAATGATGCCGTTGTTGGAGAAGTTCTTGCTCCCGAGGCCGAGCAACAGATCTTATTCTTTGTTCTTGATGATTTGACATCATTAGACGAAACTCGTCTCATTGATCTGGATGTAATTACTTCAGATGATCCAGCTTTTCCACTTTATTCTGCCATTAAATGGAGATGTGAAACATCTACTCAGTTTCATAATGATCTCTTAAATTTTTACACATTTCTTCGTTGTTTTCATCCACAGTATCGATCCTCTCATCCTTTATTCCCAACACACTTACCTGAAGAAGTATTAAGAATTATTCATAAATTTCTACTTCCACCAAGAAATATATCATTAACTTTGTTATTAATGATACCAATAACTTATCCAGAGACTCCACCTGAATTAAAGGTTGAAGAATCAAATATGATGCATTCTTATCAACTTCAAAAGCTTTTAGATGATTGTCTATATTACAATTATCATAAATCAAATTGGGAAGAAAGAAGTGAAAAGGCCAAATTATCAGGACTATTATTAGAAGTTGAAGAGAATCTTCATAAAGAAAGCATTGAAATGAATTGTAAAAGTATTGCATGGTGTTAATAATATTTATCAGACAATAACAATGCATGTGAATCCATTTCAATGGAAATTACAAGATTTTGTTGAAGAGAATTGGAGAGAGATTAACCATTCGTCCACAGTTTCGAAGAGTTTTTCTTCCAAATAAATCTTTATATAAGAATGGATTTTGGAGATATCAAGAAAATATTGAATTTTTAATCTAGCTATCATCTGCGAATGAACACAAATTCCATTGACTAACATGGGGATAGTTGGTGAAAGTATTGAAGGCCATGGTGTTCTTCTTAGAGACCTGTAACTTTCTCTATTTTTATGGATGATTTCTGACTTAATAAAAATTGTAAGAAGAATGATTAAACAATGTTGGAAAATGAAAACTCCCTCACAATCCCAATTATTCACTCTTAAATCAGGACTTTTTTCTGTTCTATTGACGAATGTCTGTTACTTGAATTTGGAAAGATGCAGGAGTATTTAACTTTCCTGATCAAATTACACGTCATATTAAAAATGAATTTCTCCACTCTTGGCTGATGTTTATTAAGGAAGTCGAAGCGCTTATCTTGAAATCTGATGTTATATTTATCAAAGAAAGGAAGTAAACATGTGATTTAGTTATGGCATAGATATTTACATTGAGATATAGAGAGTAAACATTGTGTAAGTCGTCCGATCGAGATCTAAATCAAAATACCAATATTTTACGTTGTATACACTATGCCTAATGTACTGTAAAATAAAAGAATGGTTACTTTTTGGAGAGAATTTAATGAGTCTGAAGAGCAAATCAATTATGGGGAGAGTGTTTCAATAGTGAGGAGAGAGGAGTAGAACAAGTTCTTCCTATAAAGATGTTCACACATGCATGCATTTTGTTCTTTAGAACTTCAACGAATTCCCAACAAACTCATATCTCCTCTTCACAATTCTTTGTTAGTCCATTATTTGCTCGAATAGTACGAAAATGACTCCTTTTTCTGTTGCATTTATTATTGATGAAACTTTTGTGATGACCATTTGTGTAGCTCTTCGTTCATTGTTGGTGCATGTAGCACCAAAATGTGATGTGGTAAAGGTGTTTGTGATTGAAATGAACTTGCCAACTGCTTCAAAGGAGCTCATTCTTAGAGTGGCTGAAACGAGTACCACAAAGTCTCCTTGTCAAGTCGAATTTATTCCTTGCTCTGAAACTTCACCTCTCATTGCGAAGATGAAATTACCATTGTTGTTACCTTCTCATTTGTCTGTCGTCGTTTATCTGGATGCGGACCTCTTAATTCGTGCAGATTTGAATGTTTTATGGGAATTGACGAAAGATACTTCCTGTTTAGCCGCTGTCATGGATGTAGGAAAGGCACAACCCAATTATTTTAATGCTGGAATGATGGTATTGAACTTGACCTACATGAGAGAACAGGCATATGCGGAGGAGATGATCTCCAAATTTACGACAGCTGGTCCCAATTTTAAAGGGTTTCCATTGAAAGAACAAGATATTTTCAATCAAGTAATTGGGACAAACTGGCAAAAATTATCGTTTTACTGGAATGCTCAAGGTCTTGGTTCGTACGCAAACTTTCGCGTCGGAGAGAACTTCCTTTTTACTCCAAAGGAACTCAAAGATTTAGAGGAGAATGCATACATTGTGCATTTTACTGGTTATTCCGGTTGTTCATTAATCCAATTTAATCCTCATTGTCCAGAACCCGTGAAGCCATGGAGTGGAATGATTATGAATCCTTCCACTTTAGCACCGAATCCTTATGTGTATGAATGGTTTCAAGTTCTTTATTCCATTCCGGAATATCGTGGGTGGCTGCCAGATCGCGACAGTATGAAAGGTACCGTACAAGCGGAGCTTTTCGACAAATTGAAGACGATTGACTCGCAGTTGGATTCATTGAAGAAGAGTCTTCTGGATTCAGTTCCTTCTTTAATTTCGAGCCCGCATGGTACCGATGGGGAATACTTAGCGGTGTTGTTACCCATTACTTCGAAAGGAGCGAATATTGATCAACAGCTTGAGAATTTGCAAGCATTGGCTCTTTCGCTACCTTTTGGAAGGACTAAAATCTTCATTGGTTTAGATAATGATGATATTTATTGGTGCGATGCCCATTTCAGGAACAAACTAGAACAATCTTTCACAGCTCAGAATTTTCCAGTTATTATTCAAGAATTCCCTCCTCAATTTCCCGCGAATATTTGTGGAATTACTCGAGATTTAGCTCGTTGTGCATTCAAAGATCCTAATTGTTTTTATTTTGTGTTATTGGGTGATGATGTGAAGATTCTCACACCGCGCGATCAGATTGTCCCTCACTTACACAAAGCTTTTGAACAGATTGCGAAGAAAACATGTACACCGTTTGGTTTTGGTTGTGTTGCCTTTCATGATGAAACATCTGTGGGATTTCCCACATTTCCTGTGATCACTCGCATTCACTTGACAATCTTTGATGGAGAATGGTGTCCTACTGAATTCATTAATCAAGATGCTGATCCTTATTTATTCGAGATTTATCGCAAGTATTATTCAGCAATTCTTTGTCGTGAGTTGGTGTTACGGAATGAGATTGGAGGAGCAGGATTACTCACTCCAATTACTCGTTATGAAAAAGCACATATTTCATGGAAAAATGATCTTCTTGCCAGAGGGATTCATCAAATTCGTGATTATTTCATGAAGTCTGCTTCCTCTCCTTCCCATATGGACGCTACTCTACCTTCTGATGTTCTTTCTGCTCCTCGTCCACCAGTTACTTGCGTTACTCTAGATATTATTGTTCCTTCCTATCGTATTCAATGGGAATACCTTGAGCGAATTGTACAGCTGCAAGTTCCAGCTAATTGTTCCACCACGGTGATCGTTATTATTGATAATCCCGACCCTATCTCACATGCCATTGCTCGTGACTTAGAAGAGAAATATTGTGAAAAGGTTCGAGTTCGAGTAAATGAAACCAATAAAGGAGCTTCTTATACTCGATCACGTGGTTTAGATGAGTCGTGTGCAGATTGGATCCTCTTTCTTGATGATGATGTGATTCCTTCTCCAGATTTACTCTTTGTGTTTGTCAATGAGATAGTGCGCACAGGTGATAAATATGCGGGATATGTAGGAAATACCGTCATGCCGCCACCCGAGACCATCTGGTGTAAGGGTATCAAGTTAGTTCATCTTCTTCACTTCTGGTCGGATCATGTGACGTCTCCTGATCATAAACTTGCTCCCTGGGGAATTACTGCACAACTTTGTCTTCGTCGCACAGACCTTCGCTTCAATGAAATCTTCCCAAAGACCGGTGGTGGTGAAGACATTGATTTGTGCCTTCGTACTTGTGAGAAGTTAGGATTACCGCTGAAGAATCTCCCTGCAGCTATTTGTACTCATCCCTGGTGGAATGATGGTAAAGTAGCAATTTCGCGATTTACCGGGTGGGCGAAAGGAGATTCCTATTTAATTGATCTTTATCCTCAACATTGCTATCGCAGTTGGCCAAATGGTTTAGAAATGATGTTATTCGTGATGTTGATGTGGGTTGGCTGTTGGATTGCTGGTTTCTGTGATCCGCGCATTGCAGGCACCTTTCTTCTTCTTTCTCTTTCGGTCATTTTGTTGGTGGATGTGGTTATGGAGCTTTTCATGATTATGATTGAAGATGCCTCGTATGAACCATCGCTTCAAGGGTTTGAACGCTTGATTAGTGGACTCGTGGGGGTTATTACCTATCGTTTCCTTGGTACCGACTGGGGACATGTCATGTATCCCCTTCTTTCTCGTTTTAGTATTCATCATTTGTGTTTGAGATATGATTGGTGGTGTGGTCTCTATCCAGAGGAAGTGAAGATGAATCTCATTCGTGAAAGACGTCGTTTCGTGATCATGATGTTAGCTTTGGCGGTGTTGTTGTGGATTGCTAAGCCCTTCTTGACTTTTGCTAATTAATTGTCATTGTAGAGAGAATCAATCATTGATAAAATACCTTCAAGATCATTTCGTTCGACCTGCTTCATCGTAATTTTGAGTGTCTACTTCAACTATCCATGTCTCTGACTACTTTAATGCAAGAAAAGAAATTCGCTAAATAAAATAAAATAAAATTTCACTTTACTTTTTGACTTTCGAATGGATATCGAACTTTGAAGGGTTAGGGTTGGGGTTATCCCTTATGTAAAGATCGCTGCTCTTGAACGAACTAAGTGATGACATTGTCGAGAAGGATCTCATTTAAGCAGAGGTTGAAGCACTGTTTTTTCCCCTTCTGAAGGCATTTTTGTCCCTTCTCAACATTATCCAAATAACTACTATCAACAATTTTCACCACATGTTTCAAGTTGAAATTTTAATTTACAATACAACTCTTTCTTGAAATAATAAACGCTAAAGGTAAAGTGACGTTAACCGTTTTCTCATGAAAAAGGAGAAAAAAAAGGTTTAACGTACTTTGCAACAATAGAATCGTATATGAACAAACTATCATGTATCAAACTCTCGTTCAACTTTCATTCTCTGCGAATCAACTTTTGCTCAATTTACATATTGAATAACAAGAAAAAGTGATCGAGTAGAAAGAGAGCGAGATTTTCTAGATTAACTTATGTCATTTCTTCAACAGAGAGCTTAGAGCACTTTATCGACTAAATCGACTACAAATAGGGCAATGAATAGGATTCATCGCTTCTTTTCCAACTTTTTTATAAATCTGATGAAGGAAAGATGTTGTTCCACACATTTCAGCATGGACTGGTCTCGTTGGCCCCAACAAATGATCAATACGATGAGGTGTACAATGAGCAGCAAAGATAAAGTCTCCAGGGAGAGAAGAATTGACCACAGATTCTATTCTTGGAGAGGGAAAACAAGGAACTTTACTGACATCAATCTGTCTCGTATTATCTCCATTATTTGTCTCAAGAAATAATTGTGTTTGTAATTGCTTTCCTGAATGTATTGCTTGCATAATTCTTGTGACTAATGCATGATCCATTGGATGATGTCCACCTGGTTTAAAATATTTTCGAATATCGATTTGAGCATGTATACCTCCTCTACTCTCAGCAATAATACCAAATAATATTGATTCATAGGCATATAATGTTTTCCATTCAATTGTGATTGCACCAGGTTTCATAAATAAACCATGAACGATAGCTGCGCCATGTAAACCAGTTATCTATTGAAAGAGCGATATTAGTATGAGTACGAGTATGATGGTCTCTATTCTCTCTTACCACATCAGCTTCATATGCATAATATAATTGTTGTGTAATATTAACTTTATCGAAATTACAACAATAAAATACGTTGGCACCATATTGTTTTAATTGATTTACTAATAATTCTTCATTTTTCATGGTTCTTCCTCTACCTGTATTACCTCTAGTATATACGATTACCTTGAGAGGTTCACCTGTTGTAGGGTTCTTTAGTAAAGGATTCAAGGAATTCGATGGATTTATTGCTGGCCAGGTGTAGTAAGGATAAGGTTGCAAGATGTGCTGTGTCATGAGTCGAAGGAATTGTGTTGATTTTCTTCGAAGTGCTTGAAGAGAATCAACAAAGAAGATATGAGGACTAAAGTAAGTAGGAAGAATCTGTTACAAGAAGAATAAAGAAAATTCATGTTTTCTCTTACCCTGGTCCCCATACAATCCGACGATAGCAAGTACCCTCAGTCTAGAGACAAATAGTGTAAGGGAAAGAAGAACAACAAGAAGAACGGCGAGCCCTTACCTGATCTAAACGAATGGATCCATCGGACATAAGTTCCTCAATTAGTGATAAATGTAAAGCTTCACCACCATTCCTACCAAGTTTATATGGAGCAGCTTGATGATCATATGCAAGATATTTACGAGGAAGATAAAGGAAGTCTTGATCAAGCACTGAATCCAATAATATCTGACTGACTAATGGCATTACATTATCACTCACTATAGTCAAATTGGTTAAGATGAGGGTTTGGTGGAGGTGGAAGTGGCTTACCTGCATGATAGACGTTATGTGTCGTTACTTTGGGGAACACATGTAAAGTACCATTATAGAAGGAAGTACAGCGGGAGGGGTCGAAAGATTCACTTGGATGATGAAAGAATTTCATGGTGAAAGAGGAAACTTGTTGGTATTTCACATTGTTCACTTCTGGGGTGGAATGTTCGTGGCTTGTGAGAGAGTAGGTGTGGAGAGTATTCTTCTTAATCATAACATTTCGATAAACTCGGGTCTCTAAGGGTGTGCAACACACAACTCGTTGTCTATCCTCCTCATTTTTGCCAGTCATGCGATCACAAACTCTTTCTATAGATGATTTTGCTGTTGCGGTAAAAGGAGTAATTTCTGTCTTCTTCCATTTTTGATGATAACTTTCATCATTATCAAGAATTTGATGAAGAATTGAATTAATCACATCTTGAGACATAGAAAGAACTGTCACATAGATGGAACTCATCCAGAACAAGAGGAAAATCAACAAACAGTTCATATTTCTTCTTTATAATATCTCAATACCGTAACACCACTACTCTGCAATCAACAGGAATTTACGGTTCTAAAATACCGCAATTTTACGCCTTTATTTTGGGAACATCTGCGTATTTGAGTATTTAGGTATTAGTGTTTTTGCGCAAAGATAACAACACACTTTGTTACGAAATTCCGTTACGAATCCTTTACTAACATAACAGATAACAGATAACAGACAATCTCATTATAGAAAACCATCTCAACAATCGAACAAGAGAGATTTCTTGGTTAGGATTCGTGGAGAGATTTTGGTGAATTTTTTTTTTCATTTCAGAAATGAGATTGAACTAACTCAGCAGCGTTATACTTTTTTTTCTTCTCGATCTCAACTCTTATATTATCTCTTTATTTTGTATCCGTTCAAGATAGTATGTCGGATATAGTAATCGTTACTCGTGATGTTGGTCGTCGCGCAGAAAATCTCATCGTTGCTGGTGGTTCAGGAACAATCCTCAAAGGTGTTGAATTACTACTTCAAGAAAATGTTTATACAACCGGTGATGTAAAACCTGGTCCAAATCAAATTGATTGTTCAACTTTATTGAAAAAGGGATTAAATACACTTCAATCCATGCCATTTGAGTTGTTAGGGATTGATTTTAATAGTGGTACGATGGATGTTAGGAAAGCTTATAAGAAACTTGCATTAAAGTATCATCCTGATAAAAATCCAAAGACTACACCACTTTTCCAATTAATCCAAAATATACAGACAAGGCTAACAGATAGTACAGAAAGACAGAAAGAAGTTCAGCAAGCTGCTGCCGTACAAAGACAGAATCAAGCAAAGAAAGAAGCAGCGAATGCCTACTCACAATACCGTGAAGACCCTCAAGCACAAGCCAAACCAAACTTCCCTCCCCCAAAACCTAACCCATCCGCATATCAGCAGTACCAGCAACACTATCAACAATACCAGCAGCAGCAACAGCAGCAGCAATACCAATACGGTGCAGCTGGTGCAGGTGCCGGATATCGCGCCGCAGGTGCAGCTTATGGTGGTGCTGGAGGAGCTGGTGTTGGGGGGTTTAATTATTATGATTCTGCAGCAAATAGTCGTGCAGATGATTATCGAAGAAAGAATTATTATGAAGATTTATTAAGAGAACAATATCGTAAAGCAGCAGAAGCTGAAAAACGTGCAAAAGAATATGCAAATAAATTTCAAAATGATGATGTTTTCTCAGCATATGCAAACAATAATAACAACAATAACAATCCGAAACCGACTCGTCCATCCTATCCACCGACAGATAGTGCGAAGAATAATAAACAAACCGATCCACCGCTCAATTCCTATAAGACCAACCCAAAACAATCAAATGCAAATTATCAACCCTCGTCTCAGCAACCATCTCAACAACAGCAACAACAGAATCAGTACAAGTACAACACCAATAATAATCCTGATACAAACGAGAAATATACGACAGGGCAAACCTACCGAACTACCGCTGACGGGAAAGTCTATCCACAACAACAATACAATCAACAACCAGCAAATAAAGAAAGTAGCAGCAGTGCTACTACCAATGATAATAATGCTTCCAAACAACCTTCTTCGTCTTCAAATCCTTCGCAACCGACTGAATCAGCGAAGTATAACTACTCTTACAACCCTGCCACTGGAAACAATACTTCATCAACAGGAACTCCAACAAACACCAATAATACCAACACTGCGAATAATAGTAAACCAACTGGTCCGACGACAATGATTCCACGTCCTTTTGCTTTTAAAATTGTTAATAAATCAGCAGCGATGGTTGAATTAGAATGGAAGACATCATCCTTCCATCATTGTCCTTTAGCAGTTGAACTGAGTTGGAGGCAAAATCAACAACTGAAGCAAGCTTCCGGAAGTGAAAAACGTAATGTATGGGAGATGTCGTCAAAGTTAATTAGATCAGGTGTTTGTCGTAAGAAAAACTTGATTCCTGGAATGACGTACGAATTTCGTGTTCGATCAGTTGAGGAATATGATAATGGACAAGTTGGACAGAAATCTGAATGGACAGAATCTATCCTCACAACTTTACCACCATTGACAAATGAAGGTCCTACACCAACACCTGACGAGATCTTACGCAATCAACCTGCTCAACAATCACAAAAGCATTCATCTTCAAGTTCGAAAGAGAAGAAAGTTCAACCAGAGAAGCAGCAAGAAAAAGCTTCCGTAGCAACAAATGCCACTGCTTCGACGTCCTCTGTCCAATCGAATGGTAACAATAAAGGTAAAGGGAAGGAGGAAGACGATGTGAGTAGCATTCGATCAAATCCTGTGAAGAGTCGTCCAAACGACTCTAATGACGATGATTCCAGTGTAAATGGTGATAAGAGGAATATGAGATTCCGACGATTTGATTCAAAGTTTGGAGAAGAAGAGAAGAAGAAAAGTCCCAAGCATTCTTCAATAAGTCCATCACCATCATTGCAACTACCTCTCAACCAAATTCACCAACAACGTAAAGAAGATGAAAGACGAGAAAGAAGAAGTGCTGAAGGTGCAAGAAGTCGTCAGAAGACAGAAACTTCTTCGAATTCTCCTTTCGACGCAGCCGATGCAAGAAAACAGTTCCAGCAACACGGCAAGATTCCTTCTTATCTGTCTGCATCTGCTCGTCTTGCTTGGGGTAAAGAAACCCTGGGAACTGCTCCTAATACAGCAGAAAACCCTGATAACTTCGGGTTAAACGATGATGATTTCACCTATTTAGAGGTTGACGAAGAAATCGATGAAGCTGATGAAGAAGCTGGAGGGAAAAGGAAAAGAGGTCATTTACCACGTAAACGAGATTCTGTTGATTCTGTTGCGGCTACCGTAGAAGATGAAGAAGAAGTGAAGGAAAGAGAAAGAAAAACGAATAAAAAGAAAATTACGAAAAAACATAAAGATAAAGAAAAGGAGAAAGAAACGAATCGAAAAGATACCGACAAAGATAATCATAGTTATCAAGATGATTTTGAAGTATTAGATGATGAATATTATGATGATGATGACTTTTATGATGAGAATGATGGTGAAAAGAACAAACCTGATGAAAAAAGAAATCATCATAATAATAAGCCACATCACGACCGTCGTCATCATCGTCGTCGACGAACATCACCTCCATTACAAGCTACTTCTATTGATGCTGATGAAGTTGAATCAGAGTACACTGATTCAGATGCCTCGAGTATACGTCATCCTCCGAACATGAACGGAAAACCACCAAAAGCACGTCACTCCACTAATACACCTCCTGATAGTGAGAGTGAAGGTGTGAATACGAGTAATAACTTTGATATCGAGGAAGAACGAATCTTTCTGCTTTATCCACCAAAGGATAACACGTCATCAACCTCACCTACCCCAAATGATTCTCATTCAGCGCTTCGTAATGAAGCATCGAAGAGAATCTATCGTCATCCTGTACATAAAGAACCTTTCCCACGTTCTGAAGTGAAAGGGTATTTATTTGTCGATCAAAATGTGATTGCATGTGCTAACTGTGGTGATTGGTTACGAGTTAAGATACATGTGGTTGCACGTCATTTAATTGGGAGTAAGAATGGTGGTCATGATGAATGGGGATGGTGTTTAAGAAAAGATAAATCCCATGTTTATTTAAGATTATTGGAAGGGAAAAATAAAATGATGAAACTGGATGGTGATAGCAGTAATAATAACAAGATGAAGAGTAATAATAATAATAATAGTAGTAGTAGTAATGGTGTTAATAGTAATAATAATGTGAATAAAAGTACTTCAAATGATACAACCAGTACTAATAATAGTAAAATGAAATCAATGGTTCGAGATCCTTCACCTTCTCCTGCTCCAATCAACTCTCAACAAACATCACAACAAAATTCTAATAAAAGCACTTCCACCAATAACACTAACAGTATTAGCACTACTACTACCACATCAACTGAAAGAAGAAATAGCAAACAGAGTACTACTGCTAGTCCTACTTCCTTACCTTCTCCGATTCCAAATGGTATTGCAGACTCGAAGGTTTACCCTTCTTTCCGTAGTCCCCCAGCTGATAAAGGTCTGAATAGACATGCATCTTCTTCCATATTAAACCAATCATTAAGAAATATACCCAAACCTGCAATGATGAATCCACAATTACAAAAACCTTACAAAGAGATGCAAAAGAAGAAAGGTACTGCAGTTAATGGTAGTAGTAATATTCCTCAGCAGAGTAAGAATGGAGGAGGTGGAGGAAGTGCAGCAGTGAATAGTGGTGAAGCATTAGATAGTGCAAGATCAAATACTGTAATAGAAGAATGGATTGAATGTTTTGATGAGAAAGGTAATGTTTATTATTTTAATGAAAAGACAAATGAATCGAAATGGGAACCACCTGAATGGTTTGAAGAAGAAGATCCTACAACAGGTGCAAAGTATTATGTTCATGTTACAATGAAAGATGATGAAAATATTGAATTTCATTCTACATGGACAAAACCAAAGAATTATTCAAAACTTATTCATTTAAATTAAAATAGATAGAAGATGAGTATTTGTTAGAGATTAAAAAAAAGTAGAAAGATTGATATTTGTATGGTTTCAATCAAGTTATAAGATGTTCATAGAAGAGATAAGGAGGGAAGCCGGATGGATGAATATCGAAAGAAAGTGTTATGCATTATATACAAGTTTTTAGATATCGTTTTCTTTGAATTGATTGATTACTTGATAGTCTGGAATATATATACTATTTAGGATCGTATAAACTCTGTGCTATGATCGTAACAATGTCATTGTTTTCTGTTATCTTCCAAAAAAAATAAAGAAAAGAAAGAAAAGAGAGAGAGAGAGAGAGAAGTTATTGTTGTTTTATTCTATTATTTCTTTTGCTCAATAACTTCTTTCACACATATTATTTGTTTAGTTATTTATGTCACTCATTCTTTCATTTCCATTTTCATTTTCATTTTCATTCTATTTGCTATACTCTTCGAGTCTATATATATCTACCAGTTTCTTCTCTTTGTATTGCTTCATAAGACGTGTTGTTAAATATAAATAAGAATATTGTTCAATCATCATTTCGAATAAGTGATGAATCAATGAGTTCCAAAAATTAAACAGAAGATTCAGAGTTGAGAAAATATAAATAATAATAAAATGTCAAACAAATCATGCTTAGTTTTCGAATATTTTTCAAGAACGAATCGTATTGATCTGAATACGGAATACGGAATACGGAATACGGAAATCCTCTGATCGTATTGTTGCCGAATGAGGACTCAGTCTCTCGTTGGACTTTCAACTTTAGATCTTTCTCTATTATTATTCCAACTCTTCCAATATTCATTCAACATTCATTCATTCATTGATTCATAGAGATCAATCAAAGATCTGAGAGGGGCAAGGGATATCATCATGGTTTTAAAGTTATTCTTATTCTCCTTGATCTTCTTCTTATTGGCCGTGTGGTCTCCACTTGCCTTTTCCTTTGTTGAACCTGGTGCGAAGAAACTCCAACTTAGCAGTTCTTCCTTCGAACACGGGGTTCACTTAAATGCACCAGAACCAAGTTTTAAGCCAGTTACTTTTCGTCCGACGATCCGTCCGCAAGCTGTATCTCCAATTGTCCTTCCAAGTAACAGTAGTGGAACCATTGTCACCATCAATGCAGTTTTCCGAATTGATGGTATTAAAACCACTTCCTTTAACAATGAGTCCTTCAAAGTAGTATTACAGGAGACAATGGAAAATGTGATGCCTGTTAATACTACAATTACCACTAATTCCTACACGGTTATTGTTGAAGTGTCAAGCAATATCAAAGAGGATAAGTTGATCATGGATCAAGAAAGAAGAAAACTTCTTAGAAATAATAATATTGAGAAGAATTCTCTTTCAACAATCTTTAGTATCTTGTTTGATTGTAATTTTGGTTTTAATATGATTGATTTCCCTACCATTGATGATGAAGAATCTGTTGTAATACAAGAAAAGAATTATATTAAACAATCTGTCAGTAACGGTACGTTTACATCATTTTTAAGAAAGTTAGCTATATTAGAAGGAGTATCTTCACTACAAAGTGCTGTGATTAGTAATGTGAACGTCACAACAGCAACTACCAATGATGGTGTAGATAATGACGCGAAAGGACATGATTTTATTCATCTTAAGACTTGGCAGGTTGCTGTTCTTGTGATTGTATTATTTATTGTTGGTTTTATGTTCTTTGAAAAATTATGGAGAGATGCATCCAATCATAATAATAAGTAATAATGATTATGATTATGATTATGATTATAACCTTCTGTATTCTAAGGCAGATGATTGATTGGTAATTACTGAGCCTACTACGACTACTACTACTTTTTTTACTACAACTACTACAATAAATAACATTGATAATCATGCTTTTATTCTTTTGGTTGATGTAATTTGGGTTTATTAATATTGATATTGTCTTACTTTGGTTTTACTTTTGTTGTTGTATCGATCTCTGTCGTTGGTATTCTTTGGCCTACTTTGATCGTCATTTTCATCGACCACTACTACTTTTATTTTCTTTATTTTCTTTGACATGTGTTTCTTTTGATTTTCTTTAATACTTCTTCATTCTTTTCTTGGTATATGAAATTGTTTCCTTTGAATCATCTTTTGAATAATAATTAATAATCAGGAAGTAAGAGTTGGTTAACTAAATTCTCCTTATTGAATGGTTATTAGTTGAATATATTGAGCATCAATAAGTTTTAAAAAATAAATAAATCTTTTCTCTCCGAGAATACTCTTACAAAATAGACCAGATGAACACACACGATATTGTCTTCACTACTGTTTCAAAGTTGTAATCAAATTCCAAAGGAAGTTTTGTTGAAAAGTCCATTTTATTTTAGCGAGAGTATCCAAAATCGGCCCTGCGATTCATTATTGAGTGAGTTTGTTTGAAGTGACCAAATTATATTTTATAGAATCATAAGCAAATCAATTAATGAACTTAAATTACAAGTAACAAACCTCTCTTCCTAATTTTATCAGAAAAAAAAGAAGGAGACGAGCAGGCTGGTCGATTCGATCGTGAAATGGTTAGCTTCACAAATGAGGCTATGTAAGACAATTTCTTGCACGTTTTGCACATTTTTCATATTTTGCACAGCAAAACAACCGATTATCCGATTATCCGATTATCCGATTATCCGATTATCCGATTATCCGATTATCCGATTATTCGAAAAAGAAAGGGGTTTCACCTAGCAATGATTGTTAGATCTGCAGTTCGGGGAGAAGAGAGTTGAAAGCATGACAGTCTTTTTTATCCTTCTGTTGTGGATCTTTGTCTTGAGTTCTTTTGGAACTTCGGAGATTGGCGAAGAATTGGGCTCGAATGGTAAGTCAGAATGATCACTTTTTTCGCTTCTTCTTATGCTTCCTGATTTAGTTGAGGAAGAATTGTATGGAAACTTGATCTTCTCTCCTCAAAATGAATTGAAGAAGACTTATAACTCAATTGATGTTCATAGAGTGGATTTCCAACTGAAGCAACCAAAACCAACGACTCTAATTTATATTGAGGATGAAGAGACTGAGAACAGTGATGAAAGTCCAATGGATTTGAGCCTAAAACGACCAAAACCCTCTACCTTAACTTATGTCGAACAAGAAGGAGTTGATGTAAGCAATGAGCCATCTGAGGAGCCGAGTGAGGAACCCACAGAGGAACCAACTCTGGTCCCCTCGGCAACCCCTACTTTAGCTCAGACAACAACTCCCACATACAGCCCCACGGTTATTCCCACTGCTATTCCATCTATCCATCCCACCACCGCCCCAAGCTTCACACCGACCAGCATAACTACCGCACCACCAAGCATTAATACTGAGCCCTCAGCCGTTCCTTCTCAGGCTTCAACTCTACCGCCTTCTCAGGTTCCAAGTCCAGTGCCTTCTACCTTTATTCCGACTGCAACTCCTACCTTATTCCCCACAGCAGAGCCGACTCTCAAACCCTTCACCTTCCGACCAAGCCTTCAGCCTCTCGCACCAGGCGAGACGGCCTTTCCCACAGTCGCAGCGACAGAAGCGGTGACGGAACAAGTGAAGGTGAATACGATATATCAAGTAGAGTCAGTGAGAGCTGATTTCTTGAATCCTACGAGTACATCGACGTTGCAATCGACGATCGAAGCAGTGGCGCCGCAGCCTTCTACAGTAGTGTTGAAGTCGTATTCTTTGGTTTCCTCTTCCGTGAAGAGTAATGCATGGCAGCGTTCGCCTTCGTTTTCATCGGCTGCATCATTTGGGAAGGTGTTAGGAGGAGGCTTACGAGGTGCGTGGAATGGGTGGAGTTGGTCAGAAGCAGGGACGGTCGCTTCTGCTTTACATCATCGAGATAAGATGAAGCTGGCAGCATTGGTCGTGTACAAGTTTTCGGTGGAAAGCGACATTATATTTAATCTTGTGGATTTCCCTTCGGACAATGCGACGTCATTAGCATCAAGACAGACGACGGTGTTGGAACAAACAGTGTTAGAAGGGACGTTTACGTCGGCGCTTCGCCTGTTAGCAGTAGCGAACAATGCGACACAGTTATTAGATGCGATGGTAACGAATGTGACGACACAAGCGACGATAATTCCACCATCAAGTAGTTCGAGTCATCATAGAAGGCGTGCGGTTCTAACCGATTGGCAGATTGTTTTAATTATTTTCGGAACCTTTTTCGGTTTCTTTGTTCTTTTTTATCATTTAGATCGTTGCATGAAAGCACGTAGAGCAGCAGGTGGAAAGAAATATCAATCATCTGAGTCTTCTTGGACTCCAAAGTTATTTCCGAAGTTGTCATCACATTCTTCCTCAGTTCTCCCTGTTTCTTCTTATAATATGATGGAAAGTCATCATGATGAGCATGGTTCTTCTAATTTCCTAAAAGTTACTCATAAAGGAGTTCCCAAGGGTCATGATTCTGATAATGGACTTGTTATGAGTGAAGAACGATATCGTGCGTTACAACTATAAAATTGTATTGTGGGGGGAAAAGGTGAATTTTGTGATCAAAATCTGTGGTGGTACCATGACTTTTTAATCTGCGTCTCGCTTTCCTTGCTTTTTCTTTATATTCAGTCTCTTCTGGCGATCAATATTATGTCATAAAAAGGGCTTTTCGTTTTGCATGAATTGTTTATAACCACGATTTTCATGTCGTTTTTTATCTTCACGAAGTTGTGTAGATTTTAGTATTATTTAGCAGAATAATTATGCGTTGAACGTTGTTTTCTTGTTTGTTGATTTTGCTTGTTATTTCTTTGTTGTATTGATTTGACACCCATTTTCTAATCCTTTTTTCTTTCGCTTTTAGTAGGTTTTAATTGTTGGATTTCACACTATTCTTTTCTTTTGTTCTATATTTGTTGTTGTGGATAGGTTTTTGATATTTGTTTGAGGTATTGGATTCTGTTGTCCTCTGCTAATTAGTGGACCTCAGATTCTTTCTTTTCGCACATTCGCAAGTTTGATGAAACCCTTCTTTGAAGATGTAAAATGTGTTTTCAAAATGTTGTTTAACTTGCTTTTATCCCTCCCTCGATTATTTTAATTTTGTAGCCTTTTTATCTCTATCCTTTATTTGTTTTATGTTGTTGCTTTTGTCGAAGCCTTGAAAAATATACCCTGCTTGTCGCCGACTGAATATGTGCGAATGTTTTTGAACTTAGATAGATAGCAGTATTTCCAATTCTTGTCCGATCATTGCCAGGGTAGCGAGGATTTGGTGGCTGATTTTAAGATTGTTAAATGCTTTCATCTGTTGAAAAAAACTTGGACTTAGTTGGCTGTAGTGTATGAAAACTTGGATGGAGGAAAACTAAATTGTGTTTTATGTATGTATATACATTTAAAATTTTTTTTTGCGCTTTAAAGAGCTGACAGTTGTGGTAACATTTGTTGTAAGAGGACACATCTCACAATTTCTACTGTATCGATCGAGAGGGTTCTTTCTTTATTAAAGATAAACCCAAATATTCTTTCACTCAAAATATTTCAGCCCACTCCCCCATGATCCAGATTGATGCTGGCCCATTGTTGCTGTGATGATGGCGCAAGATTTGAAACAAGATCCAATGATTTGCTGAAACGGCTCATCTAATTATGCATTTGATGATGTTTTTTGGGTGGATTTTGATCATTGTTGCTTTGATGGCAATGATGGGTGATGCAGGTGAGTGTTGAGGAGTAAGTGAATTGCATCTTGAGACTGACTCGATGATATAGTGGAGGAAAATTTGTACCAAAATCTTATTTTCGATCCTCAAAGTGAATTGAAGTTGAATGAATCGCCTAATGTCCTTCGAGTAGATTTCGATCGGGCGACAGAGAGTGATGAGAGTCCGGTCACACAACCAAAGCCTTCTTCCTTAACGTATGTCGAGCCTGAAGGAGTGGATTTGAATAGCGATCCGTCTGAGGAACCGAGTGAGGAGCCAACAGAAGAACCGACCTTCCTTCCCTCTGCTTCTCCCACTCATAGTCCAACTGTCACCCCTTCTGCTACCCCGTCCACCACTCCCACCACGACTCCAAGTTTTACAGCTGCACCATCAGGAACTCTTGCTCCAACCACAAATCCCCCAAGTACTAGCCCTTCAGCCAGTCCAACCGTTGAACCCTCAGCCACACCTTCTGAGATTCCAAGTCCAGTGCCTTCTACCTTTATTCCGACTGCAACTCCTACCTTATTCCCCACAGCAGAGCCGACTCTAAAGCCTTTCACCTTCCGACCAAGTCTTCAGCCTCTCGCACCAGGCGAGACGGCCTTTCCCACAGTCGCAGCGACAGAAGCGGTGACGGAACAAGTGAAGGTGAATACGATATATCAAGTAGAGTCAGTGAGAGCTGATTTCTTGAATCCTACGAGTACATCGACGTTGCAATCGACGATCGAAGCAGTGGCGCCGCAGCCTTCTACAGTAGTGTTGAAGTCGTATTCTTTGGTTTCCTCTTCCGTGAAGAGTAATGCATGGCAGCGTTCGCCTTCGTTTTCATCGGCTGCATCATTTGGGAAGGTGTTAGGAGGAGGCTTACGAGGTGCGTGGAATGGGTGGAGTTGGTCAGAAGCAGGGACGGTCGCTTCTGCTTTACATCATCGAGATAAGATGAAGCTGGCAGCATTGGTCGTGTACAAGTTTTCGGTGGAAAGCGACATTATATTTAATCTTGTGGATTTCCCTTCGGACAATGCGACGTCATTAGCATCAAGACAGACGACGGTGTTGGAACAAACAGTGTTAGAAGGGACGTTTACGTCGGCGCTTCGCCTGTTAGCAGTCGCGAATAATGCGACACAGTTATTAGATGCGATGGTCACGAATGTGACAACACAAGCGACGATAATTCCGCCATCAAGTAGTTCGAGTCATCATCGAAGACGACTAACTGATTGGCAGATTGCTCTGATTGTAATTGGCTCTGTGTTGGGATTTTTCATTGTTTGGTATGTGATATTTCGTTATCAAAGAGACTCTAAGAAAGATGGGAAACCAAAGTCTCCTACTTCCTTTTCTATAAAGATCTCATCATATTCTTCATCAGTAGTGGTTCCCACGACCTCGAATCATGTCCTCGATGTTGATCAGGATCAACCATTGAATTCCATCCCTCTCTAATTGAGATGTATCAAAACTTTGATGCAATTCTTTTGCATGTGTGTATATCATTTCCTTTGCTTCTTTTCCCCTTTTTTTGCTTGATTCATTGATTGTAGGCAGTAGTAATGTTGATTCTTTTCCCCTTTTTCTCATTTTTAGTTTTTATCTCAATAGTCTTTCGTCTTAAAATATTCTCTATTTCGTTCTCTCTACATATATATCATAGATCATGGTGATAATAATCACACTTCTTCCTCCTTTTTCTCATTTCATAAGATATATTTGTGTATATCATGATTGCTGTGTTGATTAGTTTCAGTGTGCTCCTTTTTTTCCCTCTAAAATTATATATACACATACAACAACATGCAAAAGAAACATTCAAATAATATTCACACTTTTATGATGATGTATTGAATGATTCACCCTTTTTCTAATTTTTTTCTATTATTGATTCCTTTTTTTCATTCACCCTTTGCTTTAGCATTTAGTTCAGTCATATGATATAAATGTTGCTCATGAGACACGAGATAAGATGATCTCACCTAAACTCTCATTCGCCGAGTTTCTACTTGTTTTTATTGTCCTTTGGCTACTAACCACCAACCAAACAAATCAGCTTCACTGGCATTTGTGCATTGGTTCAAATTAATTCAAGATTTATAAATTAAGTGACACTAATTCGTGTTCTATTTGTGTCATTATTTCGTTGGTTGTTTTTTGTTTGTTTCATTGTTTCTTTGTTGTTTGTATTTCCAATCCAATATAAGATGTAATTGAATATCTTGTCAAAGAAGAGAGGGAGGATAATTTAAATAAGAAAAACTTTTAGACCACTGAATCACTGTAACTTCCTTTTTTATTTGTTTCCTTTTTTTTAAATGGGTATATGATTATTCTTCTCTTAGATTTACGGACTAGGGAATACAACACTATGTATTATTTCATATAAAGAACGAACTCTATCTTTAAACTTATTTGTTGGTGAAGGGAAAAATGCTGGAACCGGTGATTTTACTGTAACAGGTGAAGCAGGAGAACTTTCACCATCATTTAACATTCCTGCATTCTCTACTTCACTTAATAGAGTTGATGAAGCTTTCTCTTCATGGGTAACATAGACATCACTCATATCAATATATTGTGTATTACCATTTAATACTGTTCCTAATTCACCATCTTTCCCACCATCCATTAAATATTTCATTTTCCCATCAAATAACATTGGTATAATTTTATCTTTACCAATAATATTCACAATTGAATGAAATTCAAAAACACATTGATCACGTGGATCATATAATTTTCTACGTGTTGTTTTATTAATTTTATCACGATATCGTGAAGTAAGACATAATAATACAGCACAAGTATTGGATAAACCTGATTCAATATGACGACGGATATCACCAGAGGTAAAATCACGATGATACCATAACTTTAAACCATAGGTACGACGAAGTTCTAATTGTATATTATTTAATCGTTCTTCATCAATAAGAAAATTAAATTGATCATACGCCCAATCATGAGCGATAAAGACATGTGTGAAGTTCTATGATATATGTGTACAGTAGAAGACAGTCAATATACACAAATACAGACGTATAATAGCTTACATCCATTAATGATCGTATAATTGGTTGATTGGTCTTATCAGCAGTAAATTCACAAGTTAATTCCCAAGCGTCATCACCATTCTAAAAAGTTTAGGTAAGAAACAATAACAACATCAGCGATAACTTTCTGTACCTCATTTTTAAGAAGGACATCAGGATTATACTTTAAAATTTCTTTTATCATAGCAACATTTCCAATTTTACATGCAATCATTAAAGCTGTATCTCCTTTCTATTCACTGAGAGGTTAGTCGAGAAGAAGAAGACTCTGGCTTCTTCTACTTACTGCATTCACATCATTAATCAGTGATGCACAATCTCGAAGTAAAAATTGCACGATTTTTAGATGGCCTGTTTGTATTGCAACCATAAGGGCGTTATCACCATTCTATGATACAAGTAAGAAGAGGAGCAGCAATAGCTAGTTATCTAACTTTATTCCTTCTGAATAACGCAGCTCCTTGCTCGACAAGGCATTTCACGACCCCATATGCTCCTCTCGAGCAGGCTAAAGTCAATGGTGTGTCTTCATTCTTTTTGAGAAGAGGATGAGAAGTTATAAAAGAGAACTTGTAATTGCTCTGACCTGATTATCAAAGTGTTTATCCAAAAGATGAGGATGATGCTTAAGAATTTTTAAAGCTCCAATACCATCCGTACTTTGATTATTACAACATGCTTCATAAAAATCACTTGTAGCTGGCATTTCCCCTCTTCTAAACGTCTCACAACAATAACAAACAAATCGAAGAAGAAAAAGTAACTGCTCCTCACTCTATCGATATAATGGATAGACTACTATATAAAGAGAGATCTACTGTTATATCGCGAGCAGTGGAAGGATTTTTAGGAGAATCTCTGAATAATAATAACATCATCTAGCACAAGCTAGCTAACACAATACAATACAACAATATCAATAATCATTCTTGCGGAATAACATACGAATCATTGTCATAGAAGAGTCTTTGAAAAAAGAGAAAGGTTGAAAGTACGAAGTCGAGTGATTGAATTATTTGGAAAAGAAAGATCAATTAAAATCTCTGCTGAAAATGTCAAATATGAGTGTTTATGCGGGTAATAATTTATTTGAATGGGTTCAACATTTCCAGTAAGTATCAAAGACTTTAATTGTGTTAATTGACTGTGGTGTAATTTCGTTGATAGATTTTCCGAGGATTGTCATGCTTTCCTAATGTTTCTTGGTGCAGCCTCATGTGCCGACCTTCAATTCATCTATGATGATGTCCGAGTTTTGGAAGATCTTGAAAAGAATATCTCTGCTATTGATTATAAAAAGTTCCTTGAAGTAAAATCCCTCACATCTGTTCTATCGAGTCAGACAACAGTAACCCCTCCCCCACCTCCTAACACCAATACCTCAATCCAACCACCTGCCCCTCCCGCAGTATCAATTACTGACCCTTCTATTGACGTCAAAAATAGCACAAACAGCGTTTCCCGCTGGGCGAATGCTCTGAATATATATCAACAAGAAAGCACTGAAGCACGCAATAATCGCACTCCAGGTATCTATCTCTCTCACTTCTCACCCCCTTCCTAACCATATACGACTTAGAAAAAATTGTGATCAATGCTCTCATTGATATCTCTGGAAGTATGGAAGGAAAGAAGTTGATCGCTGTAAAGTTAGGTTTATGTGCTCTCATCTCACATCTCCAAGACAATGACGTCATGAATATTACAACGTTTTCCGATCGTAATCGAACCATTACCAATGGATTTCAACTTGTACGAGACTTAAAAATTAATTTTCCACAACTTTTAGCGAATATTCGTGATGATGGATCAACTGCTTTCTTTGATGCTGTCATTGATGGTATTCGTCACCTCCGCTCCTATACTCGACAACCATCTGTATTACCTCCCAATTCCACACTCGAGCAGCAAGATGTAGCCAAGAAAGCAATTGTAATTGCATTAACGGATGGTGAAGATAATTCATCACGTCATTCATCTGCTATGGTATTTTATAGATTAACGAATCCAGGTATTAATCATTTCATGTTTATACTTGTCGCAGTTGATATGAGGCAAATTGAAGAAGATTCATTTAAATCATGGATGGAATTACGTCATTGTAAACAAATGAGTGTTAATATTCATACAGGTAGTAAGTTAGTGAGTATCTTTCGTGAAGTATTAGTTCATCGTGTTCTTCTTACTGATGTGAATCATACACGATTTTATCAAACACTACCTGATTTGAGTGATAATGTGACTGGAGAATTAGCAGGGGTGGCATCAATATCTTCCGCGCCATTCATTGACTTAGATGCAGAAGATGCGGAGTTGATTCGTACGTTTGGTGCAACACAAACCGCGAACCAATCTTTTCCGGTATTAAGACAAGGGCTATTGAGACAACACAATGCATTAAATGGTGGGAGTGCCGGAAATGATGTTGATGATGAGGATGGATATGAGTGCTATTCACCAGCGATCTCACGTTGTAATTCCGTCAGTGATCTTGGTAATAACAGTAATAGTCATATTCGTTCCCGACGTCAGTTTGATTGTGATAGTGACACGAATTCAAGTGATAATGATGATGACGATCGTAATAGTTATTTACCTTCTCCACCATCTTATTATACCCCAAATTATCCGAATTACAATCCATCGAGTCCAATCTACGCACCAAATTCGCCAGCATATGGACCTGCTTCCCCTGCTTATAGTCCTGCAACTATACCTTTCTTTCAGACAACAATTCCGACACTTCCAACATTCACTTCATCTTCCCCACTCTTAAGATCATCACCTTTAATGCTAATCCCGGCTACGGATGACATCAATCGACCAAGTCAGATCAGAAGATTGTCTGCTTCACCTTCCACTTTGTTAGTACAACAACAGTCAGTTGATCCTCTAGCTGGTGGAATGAGAAGGGTGTTAATTGTTGATGAAATTGATAATGAAGGAAGACTATTCCGTCCAAGTGATACAATCCCAACAGTTCATGAGGAATTAGAGCTCGAAGAGGAAGAATTATTAAATCTTCCAAAAGATTGTTATTGTCCAATCACGGTAAGATCTTCCGATTGCTCTTGATTCCCCAAAAAGATTTTTCTAATTTTCATTCGCTCTTTTTAGCATAAGGTGATGATAGATCCTATGATTTGTGCGGATGGTCATACTTACGAGAGAAGAGCGATAGAGGAATGGTTTAGACAAGGTCATGATACCTCACCATTAACAAACCTTCCTTTGCCCAGCCTCATGCTATTACCCAATCACTCACTCAAGAATTTGATCACAACTTTGAAAGTTAGTGCATTAGAGGAGACAAAGAAGAAACAAAGTGAAGATGGGAAATAGGATCGGACTGATCACTCATTCCATCAATTCCAGTAAAAGCGAATTGTTTCATCTATTTTACAAATTGTCCCGAACTCTATTCTAGTTTTTTGGTTTTGGATTTGTCTTTCATTGTGTATATAGCTAGTATAGTGTAGTTTCATTTAGTCAGTCGTAAAATTTAGCTAATCGTCTATTTACGATGAATCTTACGCCTCTCGATAAATAAGGGGGATATTACAGAGTAAATTCACCGAACTGAAAGAAAAAAAGAAGAAAGATCCAATTCCGATGACGGCGCCTTCTTCTGATAGTTGGAATTTATTAGTGATAGTGTATAGTGTTTGTTTCTTCATATTATATTTAAAATATGTGGTTGTAATTTTTGTGACGGCTGATGGTGCAAATCATCCAAAGGAAGATGGTGAACATTTACCAAAGTTAATTGAGGGGGAACATGGGTTAAGATTAAAGAGATTACTTGCAAATGATGTAGAAAATTTACCAATGCAAAGTACTATCTTTTGGGGTGCTTTATTAATTCAAATATGGGCAAATGCTAGTGGAAATGGTAAACATGAAACATCTGCATTAACGGTGTTAGTGATTGTTTATACTATCAGTCGAGTTGCTTATTCCATCTTTTATTATTTTGCTTTACAGCCATTTAGATCAATTGTATTCATGACTGCACTTTTTGCAACACTTGCTACAGCTGTCTTGACGATTATTAACGCATCTCAGATTGATTTTGGTCAAATCTTCCCTTAAGAGATCGAAAATTGAAATTTGATCCGAAATAGTTTGAAGCTTAATTCTTTTGTTTAAACTATATTTTGATATTAATAGCAGTAAGGTTTAGTTTGTATGTCATGTGCGCGTATGATTAGCTTTAGTATCAGATTAGAGAAGAGATTTTCCCTCATTAATTAATAAGAATAATACATCACGACATGTACTGATCTTCTTTAGAAGCAGAAATCATGATTCCTTTTCACATAAGTACTATTCATATTATTTTGATTCGATGAGATATACCTTTGCGATATAGTAAGCTGTTACGAAATTCCCTGGTACTGAAGTTGTAAAAGACAAAAAGTACTTCACCGGAGCAATCTTTCGCTTTTACATTCTAGAGTAGCATCCAAAACCCGAAATTTTGGCAAAACCCGAAAAAAGAAATTCAAAACAATGTCATCAATATATATTATTATTTTGATCCAATTTCGGGTTTTGGAACCTGATATTCCATAATTTTATTTCTACTTTACGCTACTACTGATTTACGGAATTGTTTATCCGTTAGAAATTAAACAATTGTGTAGCTGCTAGACGGTGTGGAAGGAGGGAGTATAACAGGTTCCCTCTCTCCTAAACTGTGATTTCTATCATTGTTGAAGGTTCTTCTGGTCTTTTAGATCGATCCCCTACACTTATCCACCACAAAGACAAGCAAAGACACAGAGAGACTCACTGAGACAACTCAACAATCAAGGCGGAGCAGCAACTAAGAGAAAAAAGAGAAGAAAGATTTGCTGTTGTCACATTTTATTACCACTTTGTGTTTGAGTAGCAAAACTAGTTAATACCTTTAAAAATGTTCAAAGTCGCCGCTGTCTTAGCCTTCCTTGCTGTTGCCTCTGGTAACTTACATGACCGTGCTTTCTATGAAGAGAAATTCTTCGAATGGTTACAGACTCATAAGATCTCTGCTGATTCTGGAAGTCATTTTGTGAAGATGTTACAAAACTTCGCCAACAATCACGATTTGATTGAAACCCACAACTCTGGAAATCACTCATACACTCTTGGTAAGGTTTCTTTCTTTAGCGAAAAATTTTTCTCTGACTGGTCGTTTGTCTTCAGGTCACAACCAATTCTCCCACATGTCCGTGGAGGAATGGAGAGACTATGTTCGCTTAGGTTTAAAGAGACCAGTTGAGCGCGCTCCTTTACGCATTCACGAGGCACCAGTTGACATGAGCGCTGTTCCATCCAGCTGGGATTGGACCGCTCAGGGTGGTGTTACTGGTGTCAAGGACCAAGGTCAATGTGGATCTTGCTGGTCATTCTCCAGCACTGGTGCTTTAGAGGGTGCCTACTTCAACAAGTATGGTACTTTGAAGTCCTTCTCTGAGCAACACTTCGTTGACTGCGACAACCGCAAGAACAGCAACAACAAGGGAACAGACTTGGGCTGCAACGGTGGTTTGATGGATAGTGCCTTCAGCTGGGCTTCCAAGAACGGCTTTGTTTGCCTAGAGAGTGAGTATGCTTATGTTTCCGGCACTACTGAGGCTGCTGGTACTTGCAGTGAGAGCCAATGCACCAAGGATACTACTACCGCTCCTAAGGGATATGTTGATGTCACCACTAACTCTGACACAGCCTTGGTCTCTGCCATCTATCAACAACCAGTCGCTGTTGCTATTGAAGCTGATCAAGCCGCTTTCCAGTTGTACAAGTCTGGTGTTTTCACAGCTTCCTGTGGAACTAGTTTAGATCACGGTGTGTTAGCAGTCGGATACGGTACCGACTCTTCCTCCGGTTATGACTACTACAAGGTCAAGAACTCTTGGGGAACTTCCTGGGGTGAGAGTGGATACATCCGCTTACAGCGTGGTGTTTCCCAGAAGCAAGGCCAATGCGGTATCTTGTCTGGTCCTCCATCTTACCCAACTTATTAAATTAGCGATCCTTCTTTGAGACCTTTGTCCATTTCGTTTATGTTGAAGGTAGTAATGTTGTTTGCTTACTCTGGTTCATTCACCCTTCCATTCTTTTCCTTGTTCCATGACCTAAAATGGTTTTATAATGATATTTGATATTCATATCATTGATGAATTGCTACACAGATAGGATAGTCTGTCACAATCTTTGAAATACTAATCACTATCAAAACAACAGTTTGTTTGAGAAAATTTCTCTTTCTTTTTTCATTAACGTTTTTTCGACTTGAGAAACGATCAAATTGGTGCAGTGTGCTTGATTAGCAACACTCGACAAAAAACGGTACAAAAATCGGAACACAGAAATCAACACTAAAAAAAATAAAGAAAGTAATACTTAAGTATTAACGATTTCCGAATTTTCCACTCTTGTTGAGTCTACACTATCGAGAGCCAACCAATTTCTGGTGATTCTTGTAATGAGGACAGGATTGAGTGAAGTGACGAGTAAAATTTTGACATCGAATCAAAGAAACTGTATTAAGATTCCCTCTCCTGTTAGAAGACCTCGTTCCTAACATCGCAGTGACGGATTTCAGTTCTTATTAAAGAATAAATGGAAGGAGCATCCTATCGTGTTACGGTAACTCTTGAACGTGGTTCAGATCGTCCTAAATGTCAGAGGGAATCAAAGGTTCACCCGACGTTTGAGGTTAGTGGTTTTGCTTTCTCCGTCTTTTTTCCTAATGGGTTTGAAATAGTGCTTGATCTCTATGGTTGATAAAAGTCAATCTGATTTAGTCTGTCGTTGTTCAGCGAATGGATTCTTCTCAGATTATAGGAAGTTACATATCAAGATGAAAGATCTTTCCTTGAAGTTTACAACAAGTCAACCCTTCCCACCATCATTCACCAAGTCATTCTATGGTATAGGACTATCCAAGGCACAGCTAGAACAAAGGTAAACAACATGAATTCGAGTTTAATAACGTTTTTCTGATTTTTCCCCTCATAGAACATTCATATTAGCTAACTGGATCAAAGAAGTGATTCTTCTCTTTCCTAAAGCTCCTGAGAGTATTCAAGTAAGGGTTTTTTTTTCTTTCATACATTTCTTTAACAGAGATATGTTTGATTAGAAAGCAGTGATGGAGTTCTTCTTCGTTCATTCTATGAATAAAGTAGAATATACTAATCGTGTCTTTACTTGGTTAAGAAATATGGGATCAACTTCTAAAAACCATCTCAGTAATTCTCATCTTTCTCTTGGACGTAGTGCAAGTCCTTTACCTGTATCAGATAAGCCTCCTTCACCTCCTCCAATGATTGAGAAACCTGTAATATCTATACCACCATCTGTAAGCAACCCGATCACTCCTTCGTTCTCCCTCTTTTATCCTCTTATGTTCCTTTGTTTTCTTAGGAATTAAAATATTCTCATGAAGTAAAATCGTGTTCATCCTCTTCTTATCTCTCTCATCATCCAATTATTGATAAAGAGAAATACTTTCCCAAATTAGGAATAAGAATCTCACAATTATTAGTCTTTATTGAACAATGTGGTGGTAGAAATGTATTCCATAATTTATCAACAAAAGAAGTATGTGATTTATATATTAAACCAGTAACAGCTGATAAAGAATTATCGTTTTGTGAATGGTTAATTGCATGTAATCCAACCTCTCCCCCTAATGATAGATCTTCACCTGTATCATTACCTTCTGTTTCTACTGCAAATGTTTTTGTATCACATTGTTGGAAGAATAAATTTTTAGATTTTGTTGATATTCTTATTGAACATTTTCCTACTTCTTCTTCCTCATTACCTCGTACTCGTTCACTTTCTTCTTCACCGGTTTTATCGTCTTCATCATCTTCCCCAAGCAATTTATCACATCGAGGAAAGGAAATTTATTTATGGATTGATATTTTTTCGTTAAATCAACATCAATCTATATTAAGATATCAACAAGAGTCATGGTGGCAACAAGTACTCCAACCTGCTATTACATCATTCTCGCATATGGTTACTATCCTTCCGTCATGGAAAGAATGTAATAGTGTATTTGATCGAACTTGGTGTTTATACGAATTATTCCTCTTCAATAATAACAATAACAATGATGAGAGTAATTTATCCTTCCTATTACCATCACAAGAGAAACAGTCTTTCATTCAAGAGCTAACAACCAAATTAGATTCTATTCTACCTTTATTTGATAAAATTAATATTGAAAATAGTCAGACAAGTTTATCTATTGATTATGATACTATTATCCATCAATTAAGATCTAGTATTAGTTCTTCTTCCTTCACCACTATTGTGAATGAGACAGTACAACGTAAAATAAGGAAATGGATTGTGGATCTATTAAATCAAGAGATTCTAAACGAGAAAGAAAATATTAAAAGAAGATTTGATTTAATGAAAGTATTAGGTGGAATATATTTCTATTATCATGAAATTAATGCAGCAGAAA
This sequence comes from Poterioochromonas sp. DS, assembly GCA_015145745.1. Lineage (NCBI taxonomy): Eukaryota > Synurophyceae > Ochromonadales > Ochromonadaceae > Poterioochromonas > Poterioochromonas sp. DS. The sequence continues at coordinate 100,748 of VKHI01000017.1, forward strand.
ATATTTATCAATTATGTATTAATAAAAGTATACAAATTTATGGTATAGAACATATATATACATTACATTTATATCATCATCGTTCCATCGATTATGCAATAAAAGGTAATAATATAAATAAAGGTATTGAATTAATGAATGAATGTTATGATATGAAAAAGAAATATTTAGGTGAATATCATTTATCAACAATGTTTACCTATTATTATATTGGTATATTATATTATCTTGATAGAAATAGAATAAAAGGATTAAAAATTATACATTTATCAATACAATTTTTCAAACATTATCTTTTATCATTATCATCATCCAATTCATCTTCGACGTCATCCTCTGCATCGACGTTGCTGTTATTATCCTCAACCTCATCCAGTGGTGGTGTTAGTGATGATACGACAACTTCTTCTTTTGACGTTCTACAATTAATATTTATTCCATTAATTGAATATTTTAAATCTTTCAAAGATTATGATGAGATAGAACAAGTAGGAATATTATTATTTGAATTAGAACTAGAGGAATATGTGAGATATGGTATACATACCTTACAAGAGATATATCAAGTACAAGGTATACCATTAGAAAAATTATTAGAAAAATTCAAAAATTCTTCTTACTATAATGATCGTCAGTTATTAGTGAAGGAAATCCTATTAACACCGATTATTTAACATGCTTCAATAGCTATTACTCATTCTTTAATATCTACTCATCTTGATCATCGTTCTCTCTCCCCTTGTCCCCTTTTTCTCTTCTCCCGCCTCATATTTATTCCTTTATTCGCTAGTGCGATGAATTTTTTATTTGTTTCTTTGCTTTTCTTTTAGTTGTATGTTTCGTTTGATTGAACAGGTTCTTGTTTTCATATTCTGAGTGTTTTTGCTCTCCGATGTATTTATTTTGAGCTGTTTTATTTTCATTTTTATTTTTGTATTGTGTTGGTTTCGATAGAATATAAAAGATAAGAATAAAGAATGAGAAATGATATTGAGACTTCGATAAATTAGTAAATCATGATCAAAGAATCATTTAACAAAGCTCCAGAATGTGCAATTAATTTCTTCAAAGTAGGAGTTTCATATAATCTATGCGCTAACAATTAATCGCTCCAGGGTTTCAAAATTGAATCCTAACGCTAAAAATAATGAATGACCAGCACATCAAAATGAGTCCTCAAAATAAGATTGTCGAATCTGAATCTTCAGTTTTGAATCAAAACAGATTCAATCCCCTTCATTAAGATCTTTGAAAGATATATTTTACACGTGAAAAAGTCATTACAGTATATGAAATTCTAGTATTATGGGATCTCAACAAGGAAGACCAGTCATAGGACCAGATCCTTCGAAACTTCTCTTGAAGAGAGCTTGTGAAGATGAAGGCAGCGGGTATCATCTGACTGTGAAGAAGATGCTCCAAAAACAACCTCACTTACTCAATGCGGTAAGAGATCTTTTCATTGTTGCATTATTTGCCTGATTGCATCAAAATTACGTTTGATCGTGTAGCCTTTGAATCATTATGGTTCCAGTGCCTTAATTATTGCATGTCAACATGGTCGGATAAAGGTCATCCGACAGCTTCTCTCATACCCAGATATAAACATAAACCAAAGAGACAGAGTAAATAAGCTATAAGTTCAGAGGATTGATTGTTATTTCTGAGGCTCTCCTAGGTTGATTGCACTGCACTTCATGCGGCTTGTTTAAACCTCCAGATAGAAGCGCTTAACTTACTATTATCTCATCCTGATCTTGATGTGAATATTCCAGGTTCGGTAAGTGTTGTATGATAAAATGAGAAATGATTCGCCATCATTTGTTCTATGATAACAGCGTGGAGAGTCTGCTGTCGAGTCCTGGCATATCGAAGTCGTGAAACGATTGCTACCACATCCGGACCTCGATATAAATATGAAAGATAAAGAAAGTTCTATGATAACGAAGAAAGATTCAAAATAATTTGCCGATTGCTTGTGTAGGATGGTGATACTCCTCTTCTCCAGCATGTTGGAGAGGAATGACGGAGATGGTAAAGCTTTTACTAACTCACGAGAAAGTTAATGTGAATGCCAGAAACAATGTACGAAGTTCCTTGAAGATTATTCGTATGTGACATTTGGTTTATCTAATGTGGAGAGGAATGTTAGCTAGTGATGTATGCTGTGAAAGTGATCATTCGAATATGCATATAAACCAATCATCTTACAGCTATTACATGTTGACAGGAGTTCATTGTAAGTGTTTTTCTGAAAATGGATTACCATAGAACCACAGCAATCCTAATTCAACTACAACTCCCTCCGTGGCGGTCGCCGTTATTGAACCTCTCCAAGAAGAGAATACTCCTATGAAATTTCATGTTGAAGAGAATACAGTGTAAGAACCGCACTTTCTTATTTGGTTCGTAAACTCAACATCATCTAGGGAATCAAATGAAAGAACTGGATTACACGAAGAGGTAGATCAATTGAGAGCTGAGTTTAATGAGATGAAGATGATGTATGAAATGAAAGTAAATGAAGTCCATGCACAAAACAGATTCATACTATCGAAGATCAATGAAATGGAAGGTATAATGTTAGAAAAGGAAAAAGAATGGAAAGATGAAATCAGAAGATTAGAAGAGAGATTTGAATCAAGGATAAAAGATATCGAGAGAAAAGGTTAACAGAGGATTATTGTGTGTAATTCGATTAGTTTACATATATTATGAATATGAAATTACTCTACATTACTAATTTATAATATCAACTATACTATGAATATAGTGGATATACAGTATTATTTATTACTATGATATGATTTATGATTATTCTATATTACTCCTGTCTAACTTGTTTCATTAGTTCATTCCCTTGTCACATTAGAAGATTGTGTGTGAAGATTATAATATGGGTATATGATGGTTGGAATTGGTTTGTCTAAAGTGAAATGCGACAAAAGTTGAATGTCTCTCAAATATAACAATAGAATACTCGCGAGGAGTTTATGTAATATTCCACACATCGCAAATATATCTAAATATCAATCTTCTCTCGGGGTTAAAATCAAGGAGGGGAAACAAAACAAAAAATTAAAGAAAGAAGGAAACGTAAAAGAACTTTTTAAATACAAAACTGTGCATGAATGAATGAAGATCTTCTTTTCTTCTCCTTTCTCTACATCTTCACTCAGAAAGTAAAAAAAGAACTATAATGACAACACCTCTCTTCTACTTGGTATAATGATTTAAATCAACTGCTGCAGTACTACAGAAAGTATTCATATTTGATGCAGCAACAGAATAAACTTCTTTAGACTCTGTCATGTAGACAGAACCATAAGTATTAAAATTAAATAATCTGACTTTAGAATCATTAGAGATCTTATTTAACTCTAATTGACAGGTTGGTGCTTGTCCAGTACCGGAGTACAAACATCCTTGATCCCATAAATTAAAGAAAGAATATAAACCAGTACCATAAAACAATATATCAGAACTACTTTGAACGTTGAACGCCAAAGCCATATTACAACGTGAATCACCTGTGCAGTACGTTGGATCAGTTTCATGTTTAGCTAATACTGAAGATGTTTTATCAATAAATGGTGTTAATGGAGCAGGTTGAAAGTATGGTGTCTCAGTCTGGATCATTGCCATTAATACATTCTTTGCCTTGACAAAGTTATATTGATATAATAAACTATGTTCAAAGGCGGTACCATACATCCAGACAGGTCCTTGTGATTCTACTAATAATCCACGTCCGTTATACACATTAATCTGTAAATCATAATCTAAATCATGATCTGCTACCCATCCCCAGACATTCTCTAAGTATGCTGTAGCCTTTTCTGTAATATGCATTAATGCCCATGTACCAGCACATGCCTCAGCGAGAGCACCTGAACCATCACCTCTTGGGCAATTACTTGGATCAATCTTTGTACCAATTGCACCACCAATACGGAAATGTACTTCCCACATACCAGCTGAACCTGGAGCATTAGCAGGATCTGCCATATTCCATTCAACAACCTTTGCACCAGGTAATGGTCCTTCTGTCGTAAATAATAAATCAACTAATTGTGCAACACCTTGTTCCCCTTCTTTACCAACTTGGAAAACAGCTGTTGGCTTGGCAGGATCAGAGAATTTCTTGGAACTTCCTGCACCAATTAAGATGTTAGACCATGCTTCACCCAAGATACGAGTACCAGCAGAGAGGTAAATTGAATCAGTGACGTAATAGGTACCATGAGGTAAGAAAAGAACTTGACCAGAGTTAGCAGTAGATTCAATGGCAGCTTGTAAAGCACTGGTAACGTCACTCTTTCCATCATTAGGAATGTGTAAATCAGTGACAGCATTGATACGTTGATAACTGGAGGAATCAAAGTTTGGGCGAGGCTTCTCGAAGTATGCCCCAGGAACAGTCTTTGACAACTCAGAGCTTTGAGTAAGAACAGCTGGTTTGACAGGATTTACACCAGCAGCAGAAAGATCTAAAGCTTCAGGGATCAAACTTCCATCTTTCCAGACTTTACCTTGTGCCCAACTTTCAATCGTTGTCTTTGATGACGCAGTTCCAGTTAAAACTGTTGTAGCTTGATTATTTGCAACATTAACAACAATATCATTCGATGCAGTGGAATCACTACTGTCAAAGATAACATTATCTAATACTAAATTATTATTTAAAATATAATTACTATTCGCATATCCTGTACGAATAGCAGCAGTGGTAACATTCTTAAATGATGAATCCATCACTAATAATGAACCAGTGGAACTTCCGACATCAATACCGACAGGTGTATTCTCAATCTGTAAGGATTTAAAGGTCCATCCCCAATCCCAATTTAAGTAAATTGCAGCAGTAGTAGCATCACGAATGGTAATATTACGACTGGTAAATTGTTGGTTACCAACCCATAAACCATACATACCACCTTCAAAGACTAAATCTGAAACAAATCCACCGGAACCGTTCTCCATCCAGATACCTTGACATTTTGAGTCTTTCTTCATCTTGAAATAAATATTTGATAACTGGGTAGCTTGTGCAACTTGCCAATGAATTCCAGTACAAGCATCACATTGTGACATATCTAAAACAAAATTTCTCATTTGATGGAAGAAATTGTTTTGATTGACTAAGTTACCACCCCAACGCTCATCTAATGCATCAATTAAACGTTTATCACTTCCACTGGAAAGCATTTTAATGGTAGGAGTGTTGTCAGCATCACCGACTAATTGAGTGTAATAGATTAATGGGATGGTGTCGGAGATGAGGTATGTGCCGGCAGGAAAGTACACTAATGCTGGTGTTAAGGATGATGAAGAATAAACGGTTGGGTAAGCAGCATTTGGATCATCGCCACGAGATTCAGTAATTGCACGAATAATGGCCGCGGTATCATCAGTAACACCATCACCTTTAGCTCCATAATCTTTCACATTACGACGAGGAACATAATTTGACGCGGATTGTTTAATCTTCGCCTCAGCAAAAACTAAAAACACAACAACAAAAGCAACAACGAAGGCAAAGAACTGCATTTTTCAATCAAAAATCAATGTAGAAATATTAATTCAATGATTTACTTCAACTTATTCAAGTGTTTTGTTTGGAAGATTTGAGTGGTATGTTTAAAAATATCGGTTTATTCAATTATCGATTTTAATGGAATCGCTCTATTCAAAAATCAATCTTTTTGAATTCTCACGTTTTTAAATTAAGGAAGTCCTTAAAAGAACTTGAAAATTGAAGACCGAATCAATGGAAGACTCGGCCTCAGTTTTGACTTTGACAGAGTTGTTCGATCAGCCAACTCTAAAAGATGAGTGTTGGACGTTCTCTGAAATGACTATACCGATTCCAGAGTATAAAATACAAGCAGTAATAGATGCTGGTGTCTTTCCAAAGCTACTCGAACTACTGAAGATAGAACAGGGTAATATTCGGAAGAAAGCTGCATGTATAGTTTATAAAACTATACAATATGGAACGCCAAAGCAAATTCGGTATTTAATTGATGAAGGTGTCATTGTACTGTTATGTACGATCTCACAAGGTGAAGATCTGGAAGTTATTACTCCCGCGCTCGGAGGATTAGAGAAATTATTGCAACTGGATCGCTATGATTACAATTTATTGGAAAACGTCGTGAAGGCTCTATGCAATGAAAATGAAGGAATGGAGGCAATAGAAAGATGGAAAGGACATCCCAATACAAAGATTTCTGACCTCGCAAATAGTATTCTCGATTTAACTTTTGGGAAGCATTTGATCTCTGAGGATCCTTCTAATCAATTATCATTCATACAATATTATAGAAAAGTATTAACAATTGGTAAGCAGTTCTCATTTTGTTTCGTGTAACTGTGATTGTTGCTTTCGACCAGAGAGCAATCGTCCAATGCGGCAGGTCATAAATTCTGGTGTTATTCCGTTTCTTGCTCGATTCTTACAAATCGATGAGGTCCCTGTCCTTCAGTATGAAGCAGCGTGGACGATCACGAACATCGCCGCCTCTGATACTTCTGATTATACTCAATATTTAGTAGAAGCTGGTGTAGTTCCAATCTTGATTCGATTACTATCATCGACGAGTGACGAGGTCAAAGAACAGGTAGCATGGGCTTTAGGTAATATAGCAGGTGATAAGGATCTGAGGTATCGTGATATAGTTCTAGCAGCTGGTGCATTACCTGCATTATTAGAGACAGCAAAAGATTGTAATAACGAAACATCTAAATTAGGAATCATGACACAGATTTCTTTTGTGGTATCTGTATTTAGTCGTGATGAACCATTACCTGATTTAAGACCAGCTTTGCCATTATTATCAAGATTATTGCTTTTCAAAGTTGAAGAGATCGTTGAAAATGCGTGCTTTACATTAGCTCAAATCTCAGCAGAAAATATATCTAATATTAATGATATTCTTCAAGAGGATTTAAACATTGTACCACGATTAATGGAATTATTAGTCGGAAGCACTTCTCCCATAATCCTAGATTCAGCTTTAGAAGCACTGCGTCACATTTCTTCTGGTGACGAAAGACATACACAATCTCTACTAGTGACACTGCCATTATTATTATGGTTCTTGGATTATCCTGATAAAGACATTCGTTGGAAAGTCTGTTGGATTCTATCTAATATTACTGCTGGTACAGAAGAACAAATACAAGCAGTGATAGATGCTGCCATCTTTCCAAAACTATTCGAAATACTCAAGTCATCACCTGTCGATCTTCAAAAGCAAGCAACATACGCCGTTTGCAATGCGGCAGGGGCAGGAGGGGCGACGATAGAGCAAGTTTGGTATTTGATTAATGAAGGGGTCATTCCATTATTGTGTAGTTTATTGTCCAACGAACAAATTCAGAGTTTTGGAGCAGTGACTTTAGCAGGTTTATCGGCGATCTTGAAAATTGGAAAGATGAGCGGGAAGTTTGAAGATGTCATTCGCATGTCCTTCAATTGTGATTGTATGGATAGAATCAAAGAACTACAAAATCATGAAGACTTTGAGATTTCAGCTCTCTCAAACGAAATTGTTGAAGGTTTGAATCCGAATACTTCTTTGCATGAAAGTTTGTTTGTATGAATTGTTTCAATTCTTTAACTGACTATTTCTCTTGGAAGTGGGAATCATGGCGCTGAAGGGGATACCTGCCATCAATTGCAGACTTTAATATGTTGAAACGTTGCGACAAGGTGAAAATCCAGGCTTCAGGGCTTTATCAAGTTTGAGTTGTAAAGAATATGTCAGTAAGCTACCAAAGGACTCTAAAGGTGATCGTTGACTATCCAATTGATCATCTATCTATGAAATTTCCAAGACTACCTTTACTCCTTCATATCGAGAATCTTCGAGATTCTGAGTTAGGAACTCCCTTTTAAAAAAGTTAAGTTTTACTATCGAATTTAAGAAGAATGGAAGGCATTTTTCGTTCATCATCTCGATCATTGCGGGCAGAATATAGGTTCACATTTGAAAGCACTCAGTTCCAATAGATAAAGTGATGAATGAAAATTTGCCTATCTTGTACACTTTTTGAAACTTTCAAATGGGGAAAAAATATTGATTTTTAAAGAATCAATCTATTTGAAAAATCTAAATTTCCATTTCTCGATCTTTTCTTTAAGGAAATCCTTAAAATCATCAGTTATAGTTCGACCTTTCGAATATTTTGTGATCTTCTTTGTTATATCTAGTGGATGTATATTATGAGATAGACTAGAGAAAGATGATAAAAGCTGAACAAAATAAGGTATTTCAAGATACAAATTTATCATTAATTGATATTAGGAAAAGAGAGATTGATTATTTTACTTCTTTCTTTTCAATTTTCTCAACACAATGTTTTCTTCTTACAACTTATCTAGCGATTGCTGTCTCTCAACGACCTCCTGATGCAGTTCCTGCAGATGGAGTTTGTGGTGTTGATTGTCCTCTCTATGTTTTAATCCCATTTGCTGTGTTTCAAGCCTCTTCTATTGCCTCCAATGGTTTAATTATTCTCATTTCTACCTTTGTTGTTGTCTTTGGTAATTGGCTCGCAATTCATGGTCGAGAAGGTGCAATGATCCATGCTATTAATGGAATGATTGCAGAACAGAATAAAGTTGTCAGGTTATTCTTATTAGCTGTTTTCTGTTATCAAGCACAAATATTTTGTACTTTCTTTGTCTTAATGGATCAAACTTTCGCTTGGGTTTGTGGTGGTATTTTAATCTCCTTTGCGATATGGACATATCGTTCAGTAGTCAGAATATATAATACATTTAAATGGGATGAAGTTGAAGCAGGATGGAATTATGACGAGCTTAAGCGAAGAATGGAAAGTGATGATAAAGATGTTGCTTGGGTCTTTGCTGAGCTTACACCAGAAATTCTATTGGATATTATTAAAGAGTTAACTGGAAAAGATGAAGAAGATAAGAGTCTGGAGGTTGATGAAGGAGAGGATTATTCAAAAATTGCTCATGTCGATATTACCGAAGAAAAAGCTGAAATAGAAGAGAAATCAATGAAACAAGAGACCAGTGCCCGTGAAAGTATTAGGTTCTCAACTCGAGAAAGTATTACAATTATAAATCGAGACAGTGTTCGAATGCCAGCGAGGGATAGTGTTGTTAACCCGATGCGAGACAGTGTTAAAGTGACAACACGAGATAGCGTTCGAGTAACTGGAAGGGACAGTATCGCAGGAGCATCAACGAGAGAAACCTTCCGTGACACTCGAATAACCTCAACTCGTGAGGGAGCTTCCAGCATCAATCAACCTCGTGTAACAGTATCTTATCCATCCTCTAAAGTTCCAATCATTCCTCGTGATGAAATAGATCCAGATGAAGTGAACAAAACATATCAACTTGCATTAAGAAAAGGATTACTCGATAAAACGGATAGTAATGAAAGAAAGAAAGAAGTTATTCTTGCTATTATTCGTGATAAATGGAAAAGAAATAAATTTGGTAAGAAAAATCAACAACAAAAAGATTATTCCAAGAGATATTCTACTGCAAGTGAATTAAGAAATTCTTTTCGTAAATCTGTTATGGAAAGTTTCTCTTTCACCAATAATAATAACAATAATAATAATAATTCTGATAATACAAGACCATCGCTGAACTTTTTCCAACAAGCTCTTCCTGATCTCCCTGATATTAGAGCCTCGATAACATCTGCTTTACCTGATTTACCAAGAATGTCGTTACAGTTACCAGTGGATCTCCCTCGACCTTCTTTTAATTTAAGATCTTCTATAGGTGCGATAGGGAATAGACTCTCTCATTTAAATCCTTTCCGACCTTCTCAACAAGCTGAATTGGAGAAAGAAAGAGAAATGAATGAATTTGTCGCGAGTAGCAAACATGTTGCTCTTGGTGAGTTAATGATGAAAGTTCCTCCTGTAAAATCTTCGTCATTCTTCTCATGGTTCCTCTTTTCATCGGGTAAGGAAGGAGAGAAGTCCCTTGAAGATGATAATAATAATGGAACTAATACCAATGAGGGAATATGGATGAAATATTATTTTGTATTAAAAGGAAATTTAATCTTTTATTATGAAGATGAACAAGCATTTGTGAAAAATCCTAGTAAACCTATGAATATGAGATTACCCATTGATTTAAATGGTTATGAACTTAAGAAAGGTGGTGTTAATGCAGTCATTCCTTTCGTTTTCACACTTTATCCTTTATCAAGTGAAAATAAGAAGAAGAAAGTTTCTTCTTTTCGTTGTAATGATGAAGTAGATTTGAATCATTGGACAGAAAGAATACAAGAAGTACTTGATGAAATACATGAAAGAGAACTTGCAAAAGAGTTTATGTAAGTAATCATAATAATATAATATGTATTAACGAAGTAATTCCCTCTGACCACTCTGACCAGTAACTTCTTTCTCTGCGCTTTCCTCTTTTCTTTTCTTTTCTTTTTTAACCACCTTTCTATTCTGATTCTCGTGTTTTTTTTTTCTTTGAATTATTAGATTTATAATATTTTATTTACCTTTTCTTTTTCTTTTCTTTTCTTTTCTTTCTTCATCGACCGAGATAATAATATCAAAATGATCATTCTTTACTTTTTGTAGAAGGATTTTTCCCTGTTTCCTTATTATTCAAATAAGCGTTTGAGTAATAACTTCACCGTCTCAATGCCTTTCACTGATAATCGTCTCAAATTTGCAACTGAAGAAATATCAGACAATAATTCAGACAATTCCAAGTCTTCGTCTAAATAGATCTTCTTCCATAATGATGTCTTCTCAACCATATCATCATCAATACTGTCAATACGTACTTTTGTCTCATCAAAGGATAGAAGCAACAATATTTCTAAGATACATTCAGCAGTTTCAACATCATCACCACCTCCACCACCATATCGAATCTTCTGATCAACGATTGCATGAAACTCAGGTACATTCTCAATAAAACATTGTAAAGAAATTTTACATAATTTCATTAAATCATGATGCATTAAGAAGATCTTTCGATTCTTAGGTTGTAAAGCTAATTGTCTTAAAGAAGCAGTGACTGATCGTAACTTAAAAAGACCATAGTCAAAGCCTAAACGACGATATTTCTCGAGATACGATGATAGACGATTCGTTTCATTAAAAATATCAGCACAAACTTCAGTATACGTATCATAATAAATAGCACCATAAAATATTGTTACTAAAACTTCAAGAATACCGTGGAAAAATATACCACGAACTGATGAACTAGGTGCAACCGATAATAAATTCCAAAGAATCATGGAAGAAAGAGTTGTTTGTTCTCTTACAGAAGATTGAAATAACGCTGAAAAATATTCTAATATCCCTGGAATCTGTAATAAAGCATATCTTGCTTCATCTGAAAACGCAGAAAGATAAAATATCGAACATAATGATCTAAAAGCAGCACCTTCAGAAGGATCAATCGACTGTGCTGGTTTAGCACCAGCAAAGAATAAACAATTCATAAACAATTCATGAATTTTCAATTTTAACAGAACGACTATCGCTCTTTTATCTCCAGTAGCTGCGATATTCGCAAAAAAACAATATGGAAATACAAACGAAGGTCTTCGGATCATCTCTTCGCGAAGATACATTGCAATACCCAGTTTGTCGGAAAGGTAATATTCATGATTGATTGGTTCCAATACACAATTTAAAAAGAAGGTAAACACAAACTCTTGTACATGAGTGTTATGAATAAAGGTAAACATAAGTGCAGATAAACCTACTGATTCTTCTCCTAGAAGGAATTTATTCTCTTTCAATACCGATAATTTAGCGAATATGGTTATAATCTTTCTGTTCGACGATAAACTCAAACCAGAATGAAGTAATAAACAAAGAATAGTCACAAGACCAACCCCCAGATACAGTCTTCGATTTGAAAGATCGATCAAAGTGTCAAGAGTTGATTCAAGTTGAGAATCATTCATTAAACCTTCTATCATTATTTGAACCCCTTCATCAGAGAGAGAATCGTTGGGAGCGTTGCTCGACAATTTATCTATAAGGCGCTTGATCTCTCCTTTAATAGTTCCTTCCTTTTGATTTGAAAACGAATACTTTCATTCTATAGTAAGTAAGAAGGGGTGAAGGATGAATTACCTCGATTGACGCTGCGATCTAAGAGAAAGAGGTTTAAAGTACTATTATGATGGGAAATAAAAGCGCCTTTACCTTTTGTCTTAAGTCAACAGGCAACTCGTTTGCACGTGAGCAGAGTAGTATCGCTTTCTGCGTCTCATATGAAGTACGCAATACCCGATCTGCAGGGATCGCAAAGTCCTAGTAGATCATCCATGTTATGGGATGGGGAGGACAGATAATACAAATGAATTTGCCTGATTTTCAGCTATCTTCCAAATCGTCTTTCCATGCGACATCAACATGGATATTATTTTGGCGTATCTTCTTCCTGAGTTTGGAGAAGATTGAGGGTCTGAACGACATTTAATGTCTTTCAGAATGGTATATTGCAATGCTGTATAGCGATTCTTTGTCCAACATGAGAACATGAAATAAGGTGATGATGCAATACTCACCGTATAGAGAATATTGACGTCTGTCGTCGGAATGGAAAGCATACTCTCCACAACATTTCCCATATTATTGATACAAGCGTAATACAATGCTCCGTATATCTCCTCGGTCTTCCGACCATCTCTCATCACTTCCACTGTAGTCGTCTTGTTGATATTAATACCCGGAAACTGTAACAAATATCGTGCAACAGCATATTTTCTGTGAGTACATGCCATGATTAGCAACGAGTTCATTTTCGAATCTATAGGCTACCGAACTAATCATTCAACGAATACCATAGAGAGGAAATTAAGTTGCTTACTATATTCACTAGCTCTGGATTATTCTCAAGAAGACATTGAAAATCTTCGAAACGATCTTCTACACAGGCTTGACAGAGATCCAGAATCGTCTGAATCTTGAGAAATGCTTGTTTTAGCTCGAAGAAATGTTCTTCAGGGAATTTGAGCTCGAAGAAACATTCTTTCTGGTATTGTTGTAAAGAAGGATCGTTCACTTCAATTAGAACGAGTCCACCTGAACAATCTTTTATGGCATGGATAAATTTTCGATCTAAAGCCCATCCCTCAATCCAAAAGAGATTTTGGTCATCAAACTTGTGAGTAATTAGGAGTCTCTGATTTGTAAAACTCACAGTACAATTCGCAAGGAAAGGTTCTTTTTCTATAATTAGCTGAAGTCCACTAAAGGAGGCGTATTCCTGAAAAGGAATAAAATTGCGACTCTTATTTGATTTGAATGGAGATAAATAATCCTTCACAGAGGGTTCTGCCGTCATGTTGTCAAGGATAAACCACAGTCAAAAATAAAGACTAAAGAATTAAAAGTTTCTTCCTCTTTAATAAATCTGAAATCTTACTTTCCTCTCTCAATTTTTAGAATCAAAATTGAAGATTTTCGAGAATTTGGAATTTTGCTCCTTAATTGAATTCACTCCATCTCTTTTTTTTCGTTCAACTTTACCTTCAATCACCTCGCAGAAAAGGGTAATACATGATTATGAATCATACTATGTCTACTTTGTTTGAACTCTCTGAGTTTGTTTCAAATTCAAAAAACTATGAATGAGTCGACTCTTTTTCTCTCTCTCCTTTCTTCTAAAAGCGCTTTTTCTTGCAACTTCAAAGTGTTTCTTATGACGTTCTGTTGTCTTTGCATACCACGTAGTGAAAGAAAAAGAGAAGCTGTGTGAGGTATGTATGTGTAGGAGATTCATTATTAAACAGCTCTTCCTTGACACACATTCTTTTACCATCCAAGCCTAATCATCAACACGCACTACATTTGGATAGCGCCGCTTTGAAATCCTGATTTTTGCTTTGCTCTCTACATGGTCGTTTAGTGGAAATACAGACGTAGACAAAGTAAACATTTAAAGGTGAGAGTCAATAATTAGAAATTAATTCAATTTCTTTCTTCTTCATAAATAATTATAATAACTATGATGCTTTGTCTTCAACAGAAAATGATTCCAATTTCACAAAAGCCTAAAAGATTTATTGCTGCTTTGAACAAATTTCGGCGGGTTGCTACGGTTACTTCTCCCACGGTGTTCAATAATAATTATACTTTAAACCAACAGAATGCTTTACCAACAGCTACTTTACCTTACACTGTGTCTAGAATGACCTTTTCTACTTCCCCTGTGAAGATTGTGACCCCGCCACCTTTGTTTAACGTTGACTCTACCACTACTTCTCAATCTGTTCCAACCTCTGTTCGTCAGGAACGAGATGTCTTTAATAACATTTTTACCCAGACTTCTTTAAATTCGTCTGAATCCGTCCCAGTTCTTAAGCTTTACGGACAGCGTGAGCTTAATTGGTACACTGGTAAGCCACCAGTCTATGGTGTTTGTCCTGGTGTGACGAAGGAAGGTTACATTCAATCCTTACCTCAAGTCACTGCTGCTACTACCTCCGGAAAGTGGTCAAAGATAGCTCTTCAAGATTATTTTGATAATACCTGGACAATGACTGAGGTATTACTCGGTTCCTTACAAGGTGAAGAAGCGTTTATCCGATCACCTTACCATGAATTACGTCATCCAATGATTTTCTATTACGGTCATCCAGCTGTCTTGTATATTAACAAACTACGTGTTGCCGGTTTCATTAAAGATCCTATTAACCCTTACTTTGAATCCGTCTTTGAGACAGGTGTCGATGAAATGTCATGGGATGATCTTTCGAAGAATAAGATGGCATGGCCATCCGTTGCAGAGGTGCAACAATATCGTGCAAAAGTTTATGAAACTGTTACAAATGTCATTGCTAATTTAACGGATGAACATTTATCATCAACTGGTCCTGAATCACCGTTATGGTCGATTTTAATGGGATTTGAACATGAAAGAATTCATATTGAAACTTCTTCTGTACTAATTAATGAATTACCAGTCAAATATGTTCAATTTCCTAAAGGTATGCCACCTTACCATCCATCTGTACCAAAGAATGGTTCACCATTAGAACCTGTTCCTGGAAAGGATTATCCTGTCAATGAGATGATTGAAGTTGAAGGAAGAACTGTTGCAGTTGGTAAAGATAAGAACTTACCATCATTCGGTTGGGATAATGAGTACGGCTACCGTGAATTTACCATTCCTTCATTCCGTGCATCAAAGTTTAAGATTAGTAACGGTGAATACCTTGAATTTGTGAAGGATAACGGCTATGCTCGTCAAGAATTTTGGTCAGAAGATGGTTGGAAATGGCGTGCTTTCCGTAATGTGAAATGGCCAACCTTTTGGATGAGAAAAGGACCACAGGGACATCATGAATATGATTTAAGACTGATGTTTGATGTCGTTCCAATGCCTTGGGATTGGCCGGTGAGTGTGAACTATCATGAAGCCTCTGCCTTCGCGAAATGGAAAACGTTGAAATCTGGTTCTTCTCAGAAGTATCGTATCTTAACTGAACTTGAACATCGTGCAATTCGTGATGAAGTTAAGGAAGGAAAGACTGGAGGACTTCTAGAAGATCATGCTGCGATTTATGGTGGTGATAAAGCACAAGAGGTAAGGAATATCTTGTTCAAACTGCAAGTAGACAAATTTTTGACAACATTTTATTTAGGCTGGATATAACATTAATCTTGCTTACTCTTCGATGACACCAGTCAATTCTTTCTCACCGAACAGTAAAGGTTTTCACGACGTCTTCGGTAATGCCTGGGAATGGATGGAGGATTATTTCTGTGCCCTTCCAGGCTTCGAGATCCATCCTTACTATGAAGATTTTTCGACTCCATGCTTTGACGGACTACACAACGTCATTCAAGGAGGATCTTTCATTTCTACTGGAGATGAAGCGAGTATTCACAGTCGCTTTCACTTTAGACCTCATTTCTTCCAACATTCGTCGTTCAGACTTGTTGAGCAATTACCTGGCACTGAATTAGTCACGAGTGATACTGATGCGCCTGGACCATTTGTTGGAAATTATCCTTACCGTCGATCTAAGGAAAAGTTGATGGAAGCAGTCAACAATCATGCAGATGGTCATAAGAGTGGTGCTAATCATGCGCTTGCTTTGCCTCAAGCTTTATCAAAGCATTTCGGTGTTCCAGCTTCCTCAACTACTTCTTTATTAAACCTTGAAAACCCTTTACAACCTCTTTCGCGCCTAATTTCAAGCTTTGTTGACCGTGAAGGTGTAACAGGAGGACGCGTTGTGGAGGTTGGTTGTGGTGTCGGTGGATTATCCTTTGAACTATTAGAGAAGTTCCAAACTGTCATTGGCATTGATCATAACATGGAATTCATTAATACTGCTAAAGCATTACAACGAGGTGAGGAAGTATCCTACCACTTATCTACTGAGGGAGAGCTGGGCACTACGCAAGTCTTCTCACTTGCTAAGAGTGGTAAAGCTGATCACAACCTCGCTGACAACAAGGCAAAGCAGATGGAATTCCGTTGCGCTGATCCGATGTGTCTCCCTGCTGAGATGAATGGTTTCGACTGTGTCATCTTAAATGACGTCATCGATCAGATGTCTTCTCCTAATGCCTTGTTGGGTAGATTAAGCGGTGTGCGTGGCCTTGTGAGACCTGGTGGTGTGTTGGTCGTGATTTCGGCCTTCCAATGGTCAGAAGAACGCACTCCTAAATCCTTGTGGTTAGGTGGAGTGAAAGGTTCCGACGTCACATCAGTTGATGCTTTGAGTAAGAGATTAGCAACTGATTCCTTCGTTGAAAAGATGCAAACTAAAGTTCCAATTCTCTGGAATGAAACAATGGCTGATGTCAGAGGCAAGATCTATCATGTGATTGCTTACAAGAGAATGAATTAAACTACTTCGTTAAGCTACTCCCAGCACAGTTCGGGAGATGGATCCTGTCGGAGCTTCATCAGTTTTTATTATTTATTTCTTTATATGCCCCTCAATTCAATGAATTTTATGAATGTACTAATGTGATTTAGCTGTTGCTACAGCTGTCCTTTTTGTTTCTTTGCTTCTTTTCTATGCATGACATTGTTCCTCCACAGCTCAGCCTATTCCTTTTAGTTCGTAGGGTTTACTATGATAAGAAAAAATTTCCTCCATGCAATTAGTTTGATATCATGATATGAATTAATAGGTAGATATAGAACAAATTCGGTAACGATCAAGAGAAGAGTAGACTAAAAGAACAAGATAAACAAAAATACCCGAAGAATTATATAATAAAATAAAATAAAAAATGTATTGGTTTATGTTGTAGAATCCTGCTTAGTATTGCACAATATCCCACATTTTTAAAAACCCACAGGTAAAAACCCACAAAACTCAAAACAGGCTTTTTTCAACTTATAACTCATAGAAAAAGATTTGACTTTTCCTTCGTCCCTTCCAGATTCGATTCTTTATCTTCATTAGGATAATAAATCTATTGATTTTCTTGATTTTCTTGCCAGTATGAGCGATTCAATCGACATTTGGTCGACAATTGCGAGCTACTGCGGAGAAGAAATCAAAAACTTTTCTCATCTTCTTCAGAATTCTCAAGAAGGCTATTTAGAGAATATCAAGCGAATGATAAGGTCCTCCTTTGAAGATGAACGTTCAAATCTTCTGCTTAGTGAAGAAGAAAGAATTGAAAGAGCCTCCAATTTAGCAAATAATCTATTTAACTTTATTCTCTCCACTATCTCCTCTGACAACTTCACCTCTCGCTATCGAGCCTTGGAAAACAAGCATCACAACTACAAGACATTGCAAAGCGAATTAGAACTTGGATTCAACAAGAAAAGACTAAAGCATCTGCGTCTCTTTGATTTATACGAAAAGATACTTTTAGAATCTAAAAACCAACGAAAGACAATCAATGAACTACTTACGAATGAGTTAAAATCCATGGAGCAACAATTACAAAGATATCAGTGTGACCAACATGATAAAAAAGTCTTTTCCGCTGTTATATGTGAACTATTAATTTCTAAAAGAAGTGAAGGACATCTGCTTACGCAAGCTCTGCTGGAATCGGGTATTAATCTGCAAATCTCTCATGCACCAGCATCCGTCACCGACTACATGTCGGGAAGGGGGCTTTCCTGCTCTTTTAAAACAGCAGAGAAGGTACTCGATTACGTTGATGATTTATATTTAGAGTTCGAAGAAAAGTATTTAATTTCTACGAAGCCTAACCCTAACCTGATTGCAATCAATGAGTTGGACAACTATAATCACATCACATGGAGAAAATATAATAATTCACATTCTGACTTTACGCGTAATGTACCTTCCATTAGTGTAATTTATAAGTTTTTCGAGACCTCAGCCCTTTCGCTTCCAATACCAGATTTGTTCACTTTCAATATTAACTCAGTTATTGAACTTGTAATTCATGGCTTCAAACTGCCTAGTTGGATGAATGATATCTATGATATCAATTATCGATCACAATCTATTTATAATTTTCATATACATCCCAGTATACCTGGTAGAAGCTCTTGTTATAAAGATATTCAAGTTAAAATCCTTGATGGCTTTCTTATTGATAAAATGGACGCTAAAAATAAGCCAGTATTTACCTTAGTAGATCCAGAGATTCAATCTATCATCTTTCTTTGTATGTTCTTGGAACCAACAAAATATCCAGGAATACAGTTTCTTCCACCTCCTTTTCATCAAAGGGAGCATCTAATCTTCAATTTCTTCTGTGATCCTACATTTTCCCTTTTGTTCTTTTTACCTTGTCTCTATGAGTGTTTTAGGTTGCAACAAAAGAAAAGACAAAAGCAGCATCAAGATACTCTACGAAAAGTTCTTCATTATATTGATCTGCATTCAAACAGCAACTTTACAAGGGAAACTCAAGTCCTGCAAAAGCAACGTCTACAGCGGCGAAACCTAGATGCGATCGAGGATGAACTATCATCAACAATGTCTGGTTTAGAGGAAAACGACAATGAAACAGAAGATTTAGAGGAATCATCAGACTTTCAAAATGTGAATGATGCTGATGGTGATACTGAAGATGAGTCTGATGATTCGGAAGGAAAGGTTACAGGTGTTCTTGTTCCTGATAATATGCTTAACCGAGTATTAGGATTTATGAAACAATACATAGAGATGGGAGGTAGAGAAAATGACGTTCCATACTCCACGTTGCAATCTAACAAGATGAATTTCGCTCGGCTCCTTTACATCTTCCAATTGATTCATGTCGCATATCAAGAGACAAAGCAAGAATTACAAACTATTTGCGCAGAAACTCGCTCTTGGTGTTGTTATCTACTTTTTGATCTTTTAGAAAATGGAATCTCTAAGCTGTGCATAGAACCATTTCAGAGCCTGGTTCTTCAAGGTAAGGGTCACTCTATACTTGAATTAACCCCCACATTCGTAAACATTATGGGATACTACAATCGTGAGAAAGTTGTAAGAGGTACAGTTGGTACACTAATTACCTTGTGTTGGTGGCAACAGAATCAAGACTTTTTACAGTTTTATTTAAAGAATTGCTGTCGTGGAAACGAGTTATTTGTTGAATTATTACACTCTCTCTATTCACGGCAGCTTCCTTCAAATACCGAAATAACGACCGATATGATCAGACAGCAGGCCAGTCACGTAATGATTCGTAGAGGATTCTTAAAAAGAAAGATTTCGAAAGGGGATCACGCAGGTCAGCCGCATGAAATTCTTAATGGCAAGACTGATTTCGAAGGAGAGGTCATTGAAGAAGAGCTCAAGCATGAAATTAAAGATTCACAAAAGCAATTGGATCTACTTAAACAATGGCTTATCGTCCATTTTAAAAGAATTGGAAGCATAACAAAAGATCAAAGTATACAGAAGAGTGATTTTACAAGAACCTCCATTGACGATCTAGTCACAAGAGGGAAGCAAAAGAATATCCATAGCATTTTACCGAAATATAATTCATATTTACTAAAGAAGAAATCACACTATCAAACTAATCACTACTTGTTTTTAGATAAGGTAGATAAGCAAGTTCTCATCCAGTTCCTAACAGCTCAAAACGTTCAAGATAAAACATTGATTGGAAGCAGTGCACTAAAGACGAACATAATGGAATACCTTTCGCGCGTCTATGCAGAGAGAAAGATACAATTACTATTTGATTTAAAAGCTCATCTTACAACACACAATTCAACCTAACTCACGGTACTTCAACTTTTGCGAAAGTCAAATCTTTTTCTATGAGTTATAAGTTAAAAAAAGCCTGTTTTGAGTTTTGTGGGTTTTTACCTGTGGGTTTTTAAAAATGTGGGATATTGTGCAATACCGAGTAGGATAGAAGGAATGAAGTTCAATCCTCTATTTGAAATTTCGATTTTTCGTTAATTGGGGTAAGCACGCACTCTCCTAACATCTTCTTCGAAGCACATATACTGCCTCGTCAAGACAATGAAGTCTATAAATGATACAAGTGAATGAGAGAGGAATCAATAGAAATACTTCATTAAACTTTACATATAAAAACGAAACTATGATCACTTTTGACAAAACTCTCAGAAGAAGGAAGAAAAAAAAAAAGATAATATATTTATATATAGACAAAAAGTCAAAGAAAGAAGAGATAGAACAAACATTCATTTACAAAGAAACCTTTTTTTATATCACTTGACACTCATTAGTACTCTCTTCGATTCCGGTTTCCACACTTTCTAGAGGATTATCAGCTGTCAGTTTTTCATTTTTAGTCTCTGCCTCCGACAGACTTTCTTCTACTTCCATCGCAGAGACTGCATCTGGGATAATATCATGGATAAGATCAGGACTTGTTTCCTCTATGATCGAGGGAGAAGGTTGATCATCTTCTAATCTATCAGTAGTGGCCTCGTCAGGTAATTCCTTTTCGCCTAGATTAACAGCGATATCCTTCTCGTCAACATCCATAGCAACCTCCTCTGGCACCTCATTCTCATCAGTTTGGTTGTCAACAGCAATCTCCTCACTAACTCCGCTAACATTGGATTCAACGAGATCAACATTACTAACTTCGACAGCATCGTCACTATTGTGACTTATTTCAATGGAGGCACTCTCTGGTGGTGGTGGGAATATGTCAGAAGCAAGAACAGTCACATCAGCTGCAGCAACGGGCAAAGGAGCAGGAACAGTCTCTGCTTCATTCGTAGTGGTAAGAAGAGGTTGAGATAATCGTTTCACATTAATCTCAATACTAATATCATCATCATTAAAATCATCTTGAATCTTTAAGAAGGAATTGGGTACTTCCTCTACACCGTTACTAATACCATTCCCACTACCACTCTCCTTCACTCCATCTCCTCCCTCGTCATCCTTGTTCCTATCTCGATTGATTGTCACCATCACTTCATCATCTTCATCCATAATAATCGGCTGTCTTTCATCTTCCTCTGCTTCATTCATGGCATCAGCAACACTCTTTACCTCTTCCTTCGCTGGTAGTGCGTTATTACTGCTATTGGTCGCTCTGTATAAGGCTAACGCTGCCTGATATTGCACTTCATTGATCTTATCCTGTGTTCTCAGCTCCGGTGAGTTAGGATTCCATATGACAAGATATCGTTGATTCTTCTTCCCATCTCTTGTTTCAGGAGAGTATTTCATCACTCTACCATAGATTAAGCTCCTCCTCGTCGAAGTCTTTCCTGTTGAAGCAATAATCGTGGCAGTCGTAATATAGGTCGCGACATCATTTCCAATAGAAGAATGTTGTTTGATCCATGTACGACGATCATCATCTTCTTCCTCTTCTTCATTGTTGTTACTGTTATGATATTTAAGTCTAGTTTCTTCTTCTTCGCGTTCCTCTCGTTCTTTCTCTTCCTTTGCTTCTCTTTTCCTTCGTTTAATCTCTTGTTTTTCTTCATCTTCATCGGAGTCAAGGAGTTCACTTAATCCTAATCTTTTTCGTCGACGATTTCTTCTTTCAAGTTCTTGTAGTCTTTTCTTTTTTTCGATTTCACTTTCAATAGCAATTTCTACTTCTTCTTTAATCTTCATCTTTGTTTCTTCTTTACCTTGCACTCTTCTTGTCCTCTCTTTTTCTTCTTCTTTATCATTATGATCATCCTCTTCTCCTTCTTTCTTTCCTTCTCCATCAACATCATCATCGTTCTCATCTTCGCCATCATTAAAGATAGTTTTATTCCGTGTATTCCCGAAGTCATTGGCTTTATCTTGTAAATATTGTAAATATAATTCCTTGCCACGTATTAAATCATTTTCATAATAATCTTCTTCATCACCATCTTCCCATACAATATGATATAATTGATCATTTTCCTTCTCACTAGTTGCTGGAAGGAACTTTGTAACTTTACCAATGAATAACTTCTTTTTAATGGTATTATTACTACTTTTACGACGTCTGACAACATTTGTTAATGATGGATATTGTGATGGTAAAGCAAATTCACCAGCAACTTTCGTACCAATACTTTCATGTTGATAGATCCATTGATTCTCTTGGTTATATAATAATATGCCTTTCTGCAATTCTGATTCATCATAATCTTGTTCATCACCATCTTCCCATTGGATATGATATAATTGATCTCCTTTCTTATCTGGTTTGGATGGTGCAGCATAACGGATGACAGTACCGAAGTAAAGTTGATTCTCAAATCCTCCTTCTTCTGTAGGTAGTGAGAAAAAGGCAGCAACTCTTGTACCGATTGAGAAATGATCAGTAATCCATTTAATACTTTCTGGCTTGGTTTGAGCTCTTTTCTTTGTCGCAGATGTAGAGGGAGTAGTTGTGGTGGGAGTGGTCGTTGGAGTTGATTTAGATTTCGTTGAAGATGGTGTAGATCCTTTACTTTGACGTTTCTTTTTTGGTGTCTCAGTAGGAGTTGTAGTGACAGAAGTTGTTGGTGGGGTTTTAGTAGTTGTCTTCGTCGTTCGAGATTGCTTTTTCACTTGATTGCTTTTCGAAGTCTTTGGTTGTTCTTTCTCAATGAGTTCATCAAAATCTTTGACTTCTTCGTCGTCATCTGAATCTGAATCTGAATCCTTTAATTGATAGACGTTCTTCTTCTTTGTTGGTGGATTAGAAACAGGTCTTCCCACGCGTCGTTTTGGGACCTGTTTAACGACCGGTTTTGGAAGCTCTGGTTCTGACTCAGACTCAGAAGAACTTGAACTGTAATAATCTTCATCTCTCTTAGTAGAATGAGGTGGAACAGAAGACGCAGTCACGGCAGGGACGACTGGAGAAGGAGGAGGGATGTAAGGTTTCCTGCCAGTCTTTGACTGTATTAAATATTCGACAAAAGATTTACCAGCCGGACTTAAAGGATGAAGTGAATAAACCTTAAATTTCTTAAAAAGATCTTCTGCTGTCGTCGGATCTTGACCAGCTGTCGTATGGGCAAGAGAATAAACGAATTTTCCCTTTCCCGCTGATTCTGGCAGTCGAAAAAGCTTTTCAATGGCTTCTAAGATTGATTTACGTGTGGTCGTATTTGCTTGTTGAACGTAAGAATCATTATGACCAGCCATTGATTTTAATAATAATTGTTGGAAGAATAATCCAATTCGATTAAAAAATGGTTCAGGGACATATTTCCTAGCTGCTTCAAAAGCTTCACGATCTCCACCAAATACGAAGGTCCGCCCGGGGGTTGGCTCTATTTCTGGAAGTAATTCAACATCTGTATCGTATACAAGGTCAAAGTAATAAGTGTCTTTCTGAAGAGAGAATTCTTCAAGGATGTGATATGCCTAGGAAAACACGATTAGAGTTCGATCAAAAGACACCACCGCCTCGGGGAAAACTTACTGTCTCTGCAAGCATCACTCGATTTACGAGAAGTGTTGACTCTTCATAGTTACGCCAACTTTCAACAGCAGCGAAGTATGGCTCACAATATCTTTGCATCGTTCGACACAAAGGAATCCACGTTGGCGCCATCTTTTCCTCCACCGAATTGACAAAATATACCTTCAAATAAGATGAACGAATATAAGGAAACCACACTGATCAATCAAGTGGACTGATAAAAGGATTCTATTCTTTGATTTTTCGAATTTCTTTGGATTGAGAGAAAGGCTTCTTCACCGCAGATACCTAAGATTTAGACCTTAAGGTATTTTAGGTTTCTTCGGGAAATCAGGAAAAAGCTCAAAGTGCACGCAAGTGTATCTTGGTATGCTTTAGCCTTAGAGATTGCTAAAATAACTCAGAAGGAAGTTGTTTTAATCATATTTGTCAATGTAGAAATAAATGAAGAAGATCGAGGATATTTGAAAACAGCTAAAAGTTTTGCTTATTTAATTTTTAATGATTCATTTCAACGTTTAAACTTTCTTCATCGAATCCTTAAACCTTCACTTTAGGAGGATAAGCATGACTTTAGTAGTTATAAAGAACAAGGGATAAGAGTTCCAATCTCACCTTTTGAATTATATCAAATGAAAAGAAAATTAACAACAACAAATCTTACCTCTTTACAAGAAATGAAAATGTCTACTTGGAATGAGTTTGTTGATTATTATGCAAAACATTGGACTGATCGAACTTCATGGGAAATAGATGATTTAATGAGCAATGATTTATTATATCCTTTATATCAGATTGTTGTTACCTATTTTTCTGAATTAAAAGAACAAATCCCTCATCGATCAACCGGAATGGCAATTGATAACTTTTATAAAGAACATTTACAAGACCTGGATATTCCTGTAGTAAATTACTTTTATGGTCGAATGATTGATTCTCAAACACCATTATATGAAATTTTCATTTCACTAAGAGAAAACAAGAGTATTTCTTCTTCGTTACCTCAAATGGTTCAGTTAGCTGTGTGGATTGCTCAAGGGAATCCTTCACTAGTCTTAAATGAATCTGAGGTTATGAAAGAATATGAAAGATTACATATTGGACCTTATGTAACTCACAGTAAATTAATTGCTGAATTAGAAATATTACTAATCTCATATTCGAAAGAGTTAGAGGAAGAAGAGAAAGAAAATGCAATAAGAAGTTTCATAGAACCTGTGATCATTCAATTAACAGCAAAAAAAGTCGAAATACTCCATCCACCATCAGCATCCTCATCGCCATCATCTTTCTCGTGCATAACTGAAGGTCAGATGTTATTAACCTCGATGAAAGAAGAAGAACAAAAACAATTATTTCTAAAATTACAAGAAATCTATAAATTACATGAACAATACAATCAAACAAGAACATTTTTGAAATTTGCATGCCATTATATCTATTATCAAAAAGGTATTAATGCACAATTTATTAAAATTGCTCAATTACTTCAAGGTTGTAACTTTTGGCAACTTCATGGTATAGAAGATTATTATCAAATATTAATGTCAACTCTCCTCCGAGGGATTGATACAGTTACTCGTGAACCATTATCATCTTTACAATTCTCTAATTATATTAGACCAGAAGAAATCAGTAATAATTATCATTATTTAATATCTTTAAAGAATTCTAAACAATATTATGATAAAACTGATCAACAATGTTTTTATAATATGAATAATGAGAAAGGAGTCATTACATTTTATCCGTATGAATATCAGACAATGCTTTACTTTGCACCATCATCATATGAGAAATATCCTCGTATTCCTGAATATACAAGTTATACTCTCTATGCTAGTACAATCAAGGAATTAATTCTTCTGATTAATAAAAGTCTATACTCTGAAGCAACTATTGACAATGAAGGATATACATTACAAGAAGGCTTTACTCACAACAATTATAGCAATAATAATAAAGAACAAGACAAAATCATTGAATATATTCTTAATAAAGATAATAACAATAACAATAGTGGTGATGTTATGAGTGTAACTTATCGTATCAGAGATAATTGGAATAGAGGTATTATCTATACAGATGATATTCTATTCCCTAATAAAACAGAATTATCAAAGTTTAATCGAAATCGATTAGGATATATTATGAAGATTGCTATTCATCGAGGTCATGCACGTGCTAATATTACTAGAAATAAATATTATTTACAATATACAGCTTTTACTCATTTTCGATCCTATATTAATACATTAGTCCCAACGGAACGTAATCATTTATTGAATACAACTATGCGTTATGGTCGTGATATACGTCAATTTAAAGAAATATGGTTAGACGGTTATCCTTCTTGTATGTCAGCTGCTAGTTTATGGTTTCTTCAGTTAGTCATTGATTATTTCCCGAATATTCGACTCTCTTCTCACATTGAAATGAATGAGGAATATGTTGATCTGTTAGCGAGGACAAGAAGAGATTCACGAAAGCTTTATATGAATTATATTATTAATGATTTAACGAATACTATACCAGAGCTAATAGACATGTTCAATGCTCTTTCTCCTTCTAACAATTATCCGATTCCTTCGTTAAGTTCTGTGTTCTCATGGGGAATGGGATTATTAGGATTTAATACTGAAGCTAATCCTAATCCAAATGATAATGATTATATTGAAGAGCTTTTATCTATTCCAGATACACCAACAAATCAAATAAAATGAACATTTCAATACTCAGTTACTGTTAGAATATTGAAAGAGGCGACCAGCATCGGAATCATCGTTATTATCTTTAATTACAATCTTTCCAAGCTTTATCATGTATCTATTCCATCCTTTCCTTAACAACTCAAGAGAAATTGCTTTCAAGAAAGAAATTAGCTATTTCATTCATTTTTATCTTAGTTTCTTTTTTTCGTTTGGTTTCCTTTGCTTTAGTTTAGTTTGGATTTTTTAAACAACTCTTATCGTATCATAAAATATCATGAGACATGACATGACATCAGAAAGATCATTCACATACTTTGTATTATACACATATCAATACTATTTCTTATCACCCCCAATCCTATATTCTCTTTATTTTCCTCCAAAATAATGTAAATCAATTAATTCTGAAACAGTTTTAAATTCAAATCCTTTCTTTGTCATTTGTTCGATGATGATAGGAATAGCTTCTATCGTTCCTGGATGAATGTCATGACAGAGAATCACTGTCCCATCCTCAGCCTTGTCCAGTACTCTTTTCACGATTTCATTCACACCAGGTCTTCTCCAATCTTGGGTGTCTAAAGACCACATGATCACTGGATATTGCACATCACTGCTGATGTGTCGACTTAACTTGTTATTCGTGTTTCCATAGGGTGGACGCATTACTTTCGGATGTGCTAAGGTAGCATTATAGATTGCATCTGACGTAGCCTTGAGTTGTCGGTCGACTTCTTGCCAAGGTATCTTTGATAGTACAGGATGGTCCCACACATGGTTTGCTATCTCATGTCCTTCCTGATGAGCTCGCTTGAGAATATTAGGATGGATAACAGCTTTCACTCCCATAACAAAGAATGTTACTTTAGTATTCGTCTTTTTCAGTTGATCTAATAAATCAGGAGTAAGTAGTTCGTGTGGACCATCATCAAATGTTAATGCAAGATACTTTCCATTATTCTTTGATTTAGGAAAATTCCAAATTGGTGATGGAACCTGTGAACTTTTTTCATGTTGAGCAATAACTGGTGAATTAAATTGAAAGAAAAGATAAAGGAATAATACCAATGAAGGGTATAGGAATGTTTGAAACAATCTCTTCATCATTCAGAAAATATGTGTAAATGTGCACGAAACCAGAGCATAAAGTGCATAGTGCATGATATTCTTTCACATAAGAATAATAATGAGTGAAGAGACAGATCAAACGAATACAGCATTAAAGAATGCATCACAGAACAATACAACAAATGGAGATTTAGGAATTGATTATGGTGCATCTAAATATCGAACAAAATGTCGTGATGCTGCACAAAATTCTTTGAAATGTCTTGAAAAACATGCTCAAGAGAGAAGTAAATGTCAACGTAAGAACTCTTTAGAGTTTGACCCTTTTTAATCTAATCCTTTTTCTTTTCATTTATAGCTGCATTTGATGCCTATAAAGCTTGTCGCGTTGAGGAACAAAGAGAAATTATTGAAGAACGAAGGAGAAAGAGTGGTTGGTAGTTTGTGACAATAGAACTCTTCTTGTAAATAAATCAACATCAGATCTCAACCAATTGCCTTGTAACTCCTTATGTCTTTGAGATAATTTACAAAAAAAAAAGGAAGCGAAGCAGAAGGAGTAGAAGGAAAAGGAGAACAAATCTATACTAAACTCTCTTTAAGAGAAGAAGTGCTATTTCCATCTCTTTACTACCATCACTACTACTAACCTACATCACTCAACTTCTACCACCGTACATGAAGGCTGAAAAGAAATAGACTTTCATGGAAAAGATGCAACAATTATGCTATCTCCTCATGGTTTCTTTAGTATTGACGTTTGGCAGGTGGAACAGGAGC
This sequence comes from Poterioochromonas sp. DS, assembly GCA_015145745.1. Classification (NCBI taxonomy): domain Eukaryota; class Synurophyceae; order Ochromonadales; family Ochromonadaceae; genus Poterioochromonas; species Poterioochromonas sp. DS. The sequence continues at coordinate 129,097 of VKHI01000017.1, forward strand.
ACATTCCTTCTCATCTAATGTAAATGAATTCACTGGACGATATTTAATCGATGTTGTTCCTTTCTCTGTATCGAAATATGCAATAGTATGCTTCATCCAATCTTTATCATCACGTTCTTGGAAATCTTCACGAGCATGAGCACCACGACTTTCTTTCCTTGCTTCAGCTGAATGCATTGTAATTGCAGCATTACCTAACAAGTTACGTAATTCTAATGTTTCAACTAAATCAGTATTCCATATTAATGAACGATCTGTTACTTTCACATCATTAAAGGATTGTACAACATCATCAATTAATTTCTTTCCTTCTGCTAATGTCTCTTGTGTGCGATACACTGCAGCATTGTCTTGCATAACCTTTTGCATTCTTAAACGAATATCAGCAGTTGATAAGGATCCGTTAGCATAACGTAATTTATCTAATGCATCTAAAGCATCTAATCCAGTTGTTGGTTTAAGTTCTGGGATCTTATCACCTGGTTTAGAGATCTGACCAACACGAAGAGCAGCAGCACGACCGAAGACCACAATATCTAACAAGGAGTTAGCACCTAGACGGTTAGCACCGTGGACAGAAGCACAAGCAGCTTCACCAGCAGCGAAAAGACCAGGAACGATGGCATTAGGATCCTTCTCAGTTGGCTTTAAGACTTCAGCAAGGTAATTAGTTGGAATACCACCCATATTATAGTGAACAGTAGGTAAGACAGGAATTGGTTCTTTTGTAACATCAACACCAGCAAAGATGGCAGCAGTTTCAGAAATACCTGGTAAACGTTCATGTAAAATTTCTGCTGGTAAATGATCTAAATGTAAATAAATATGATCTTTTCCTTTACCTACACCACGTCCTTCACGAATTTCCATTGTCATTGCACGTGATACAACATCACGTGATGCTAAATCTTTTGCTGATGGTGCATAACGTTCCATAAATCTTTCACCTTCAGAGTTTCTTAAGAAACCACCTTCACCACGGCAACCTTCAGTAATTAAACAACCTGCACCATAAATACCAGTTGGATGGAATTGAACAAATTCAGGATCTTGAATAGGAATATCAGCACGTAAAGCCATGGCATTTCCATCACCAGTACATGTATGAGCTGATGTACAAGAGAAGTAAGCACGTCCATAACCACCAGTAGCAAGAATGGTATTATTAGCACGAATACGATGAATAGTACCATCTTCCATATTTAAACAAATCACACCAATACATTTACCATCTTGCATTAATAAATCTAATGCAAAATATTCAATAAAATAAGTTGTATCAAATGCTAATGAACGTCCATATAATGTATGGAGCATAGCATGTCCTGTACGATCAGCTGCTGCAGCACAACGAAATGCTTGTCCACCTTTACCATATTTTAATGATTGTCCACCAAATGCACGTTGATAAATTTTACCACTTTCTGTACGTGAAAATGGTAAACCATATGATTCTAGCTCTAATACCGCACGTGGTGCTTCACGGCACATATAGTGAATAGCATCTTGATCGCCTAACCAATCAGATCCTTTCACGGTATCGTACATATGCCATCTCCAATCATCTTCTGTCATGTTACCAAGAGCAGCGTTGATACCACCTTGGGCAGCGACGGTGTGAGAGCGGGTAGGGAACAACTTGGTCACACAAGCAGTCTTGAATCCTTGCTCGGCGCAACCCATAGCAGCACGTAAACCAGCTCCTCCAGCACCAACAACGACAGCATCATAGGTGTGGTCAACTAAAAAGAGAAATTTGATGAGTAATTGCAAGAAAGCTGGTTGGTGGAAAATACTTACTGATGGTGTATTTGGAGGAAAGAGCAGCAGCTTCTCGGCCAGTACCAGTCGCACCTTGGACCAAAGTACGCTTTTGAGTTGCCTACAAGAGAAATAACTATGAATCCTTCAAAAAGAACCCCCACCAGATCACTATTACCTTAAACAAATTTCTTGAAAACGAACGAGTTGCTTGACTGAACATTCTTCCGTGAAAACACTCTACACTTGAGAACAATAAAGAATCCAACAAAAGTAGTCAAAGAAGACTCAAAAGAAGCCTGTTGAATGGACTTTGGAGTAGATGATAGTCTTACTTAGGTTGTGTTCTTTGCAGTTGATGCAGAAACACTGATTCAAGATCAAACGAAAACCCGAAAATACGAAATTAGGAGAAATTTCATTTTCTCTTTTAGATGGCCCGATCCAGCGTTTATGGATCGTGTCTTTCAACCTTCGTTATGACATCAGAATATGAAAGCGAGAGGTCTTTTAGAAAGCAAAGTACAGAGTGGAGGGAGCGACTATGGGGATGCAATTACAAAAAATAAACAATTAATGAAAAAGAAACTTAGAAATCTATTTAGAAACACTGTCATCTTTGCTATTCCTATTTCATTCCATCGTCATCTTCTTCCTGTTCATCAGTTTCCATATCTTCCCATTCACCCTCTTCGCCCTCTTCGTCGTAATAATCTCCTTCTTGCGGAACATACTCTGGCGAAGAAGGAGCATCAGGGGCTGGTGGTGGTCTCAAGCGAATAACTTGATCAGTATCTTGTGGTGCAAAGATTAATCTTCCATCGTGTAAAGCAATTTGATAAGGCACAACCCTAACGAGAAATAAATAAAATTAGCACAGCAATATGATCATAGAATTTCATAGAATATCCTTACATATTTGGTGGCCAATTAGGCTCTGAATAATAAAGTTTAATAATTCTTCCTGGTGCCCAACCTTTGACAGGGTGGGGACCAATGCGACATTCAACACGGTCGCCAACTTTAAATCGAAGCTGTGGCAAAGGAGGCCATCGGGCACGACGACCAGCTTTCCAGTTCTCTAGCGTCTCTCGATCCTGAAAATGACGATCAGCGACAAACAATGAAAGGAGTGAAAATTATACCGGAAAGAATTCCACCAACTCATCTTTAGTTATTTCAGCTGCTGAAGCAGGAATTGCGAACAATCCTGTTCCTGTCGAACCCCATACAAGTGTAAATACTGTATCTATGGGTGCGCAGGTAGGATCGCCACACTGAACTTCATTTATGTCTATTATTAAACCTTCCTGTAAATCGATTGGTATCGCCAATAAAGACCAGCTCTTGAGATCTTCAATGGCTTTTTTCTTGGCAGCCTTTTCACCTTTATCTTTTAAAGCTTTTGATGGGTTGAACATTATTATTCGAACACAAACAATCTTAATTAATTCAGAATTCGGAGGAAGGAAGTTATTGAATGATTCCTTCTCGATCTCGATTTAAGAAACTTATTAATAAGCTACTTTTCCAAATGCAAAAAGCGATTTTTGTTATTTCTTTATTTTGCTCTGCAAGCAAGCAAACAATAGACCTATAGTCCAACTCTCCTTCTTTATCTCTCTCAAGTGAAAACTCTTCAATCTTCTGCGCGGATGCGACTATATTTTCAAGTAATGCTGTTGCATAATATCCTTAAATTGCTTTTGATTTTCACCAAATCCTGTCACTACCATATAGTGAAGCAATCTTTCCTTCATAATACATGTTCCACACATACCAAATCTTTTCTGTTGTATTGTTGAAGATGATCTACATAATGCTATCAGACACAAATCTCTTTTGCTCTGCGATATGAAGATCTCGAGAGAAATCGATAGCTATCGCTCATGTTGTAAGATATGTTCCAAACAAAGAAGTTCATAGAACGAGTAAGGCACTGATTCTCCTTGAACAAAGGCTCAAAGATTAAAGGAGTTCATCAGTTAGCCAAAAACTTATCATATGATAAATTGGACCAAAATTGCGAAAATTATCGGATAATTTCAATTGTGCTTGATTCAGTATCTAATTAACATCGTATGAAGCGAAAAAGGATTGAAATTCGTTGATTTTTGACCGAGTTTCTCTGGTCCAGGTAAATTCATGACAGTGAAGCAGTTTACTGCAAATTTCCGTAAAATTCTGATCTCTGTTTTACACTCCTAGAAGGAAGGGTTCAATGAAGATCACTCAAAACTCGCGCCAGGATGACTTTCACCCTGGATCTGCGAAACTCTATCACGCCCTGTTAGTGCAGTCGCCAAAGCTAATCCACTTTTCTTTTCAGTTCAATTAAATGTTCCTTTTCCTCTTCCTCTTGTGGAGAACCAACCGGCAAAAGGCAGAAGAGAACGTACTCGAATGAGCAAGATGTGGCAAAAAACGACCTTTGGATATTTATTTAAGGATTTAATCTTTCTACTGGTGCGAAATGTCAGACCTTGCATTAAGTGTGTCATAATAAAGAGCTGCAGTGTGATGATTTCCTTGTTTCCCCATTGTATAGCCTAAATATGTTAGGTCTTTGGATTATGCTCAACAGAAAATTAAATCTTTGTATTTCTTGATTTATTTCAAAAATATCTTGGTTATTAGTAACTCCAGCTTTTAATGAGGAAGGGTACCAAAGGTTGCTTCTCGCTGATGTGGGTTTTTATAATTAAATATTTAATTGACAAATCAACGTATCAATATCATTTAAGTGCTTGTAAACGTTGCGTTCAGTAACCATGCATCAGAAGACGAACTAGGTGAACTAACTCACTAACTCATTTGATCCTGAATTAATTTATCAATCAAGGGAAATGCAGAAAATGTTCATTATTATCTCGTCCGCCAAGAGGACTCAAATTCGCCCGAACGCAAAAGAAGTTAAGAGAAGAAAAGAAAATCTGTTAAAAATGATTCATGCACTGCAAGAGCAGCACATTAAGATTGAATCTTCAATAAAAGACGACAACTATTGAGCTTACTTTGTGTAGAATCTTTTTCATATAATTTGTGCGAATTTCTTCGCTTTTATATTGCGTACAAAGGCTTTTTTTTTTTTTAGCAGAAAGGCAGTGTTCTGGGTCACGGAATTTGTACTTCAAACCAGGTAAGGCGAGTTTCTATAGCGACTTTCTTTCTAACTTTAGTTACATTAGATGATTCATGAAATATATTATTACACAAAAAGCTGATTCGAAGACTCTTCTTTACACCAATGCCGTTGTAACAATCATCAGTGGTGATGTAATCCATCGCGCACCTTGGATTTTGTTTACTCGCGATCCAAAGATGGTGAAAGAGCAAAAAGACACAGATCGTGGTAAACATGTTCGAAGCGAATTTAAGGAAGCATTAAAGAAATGCAACATAACAGAAGATAGTATTCTTCATGTAAAGAGTAAAAACCCTATTTCGCTGAATCTGCAGAGGTTTACGAGCAATTTTTGACTCATTATGAGATTCCAAAAAAATGACCTTATTTTACATGATGGATTTAAACGCATTTAAAAGGCAAAAGACTGCCATATTTGACAATTCAGGGCTCGAAAACCAAGTAGAAAATCTGATTAATGTCCATCTATTCTTATCACCAAATTATCACATGAACAAGATATAAATCGACTTAGCATGAAAACCCCTCTTTTTTTGAAAGTTGAGTATCATTGTCATTAAGTGCAATAGGTCAAATCCTTTTTTACTTATAAGCCTTTGAACTTTCTTGTTTTTCTAATGAATAATGATTACTCGGTCAAAAATCAACGAATTTCCATCCTTCATTCGATGCTAATTAGATACTGAATCAAACACAATTGAAATTATTTGGATCAAAAGTTATTCAAAAACCGATTTCGACGCAAAACCCCTTTCCGAAGATGATTTTCTTTATTTTTCTCCTTTGAGGGCAGGATTCTAGGTTTGAGTCCTCCGCTGGAAATGCCTTTTGATGGATGCTCAAAGTTTTTTAGACAAAGTAAGGATGTACTTATTGACGTAAGCTACAAAATCGATCATGTAAAGAAGAAACAGAATTCTGTGCAGAAATCTGAGATTCTAACTGATTCTTCTGTGCAGGGTAATCTTATGAATGATGGGAGGGAAAAGATTTTTATCATTTTCAATTACCTGAGGAACATCGATTCATCGAAAAATTTATTACTTCCACCAATTCGTCTTAAACCGAAGCTATCGTTTGTCTAGGACTTTACTTCAGCTTCTTGAAAGTCAACTCTTACTAAAGTTTCTTTTGGAAGTGAAATATTTCCAATTAAATTAGGTTTGAATCGCATAATGTTTATCTGTCCGTATCGCTGATGAAGAGATTGTTGTTCGTGTCTGTGCTCACACTCTGAGGTCCATTGAGAGCACATGACACTATCAACACATATTATATATGATCGCATGTGAACCCAGCGACACCTGTTCCAGCGAATGTTGTCACAATTCCGGAGAACGCCACTAACCGAATTCAATGGTTTGTGAGTCCGTTCTTGATGAAAATTACGATGAAATACATAGAGCATATGGGGGAATTTCGTAAAAATTTTATGACAGTTGCAACATTTGAATAATGTTTTGAACAATTTGTTCACAATTCTCTTCAAAGTCAACATCACTACTGAGATCGGTATATAATTTACCACGTAGTTCTGCTTTCAATCTTACTGCCCATGTTGCAGAATTTAACATGCTCCGCTCCATCACTGCTGTTATTCTTTTACTTGCTGACTCACAATGTACCGCAGCATTAAATTCATAAAGACAATCATCACTCTCATCTCCCTTAATTACTTTCTCTTCATACTCTTTTGTGAGACAAATCAGCACGCAGCAGGATGAGTAAAGAGCTTTTGCCGAGATATCTCTGAGTGAACTCTTATCTCGACTAATTCGATCATCGTCGAACCATGTCACGATTCCTCGCCTCTTCAAAATATCGTTTAAATACTTGACTCGTTGGTGATTGTCTCTACCCTCCTCATCGCGAGCCCAAGCATGTGATATGAACACATGAGTGGTCTTTTCGGGAGGTAATGGAAAGATACGACCACCTGCTGTCACTCCCAACATCTCCTCACTCCGCTTTTTCTTTGATGATATGGTCAAACTCTTGACTTGATCTTTAAACTGAGCGAGAATTTCAAAGACATCCTCATCGGCTGCTTCATCGATATGATATTGATATAAATACTCTATTTCACCGAGAAGATAGATCTTAATAGCTTCAAAATCCTCCCCAGTGAGCGGCTCGTTTATTTGTTTCCCGATCGAAGATGATATCTGATCTTTCAAAGACATCCATTCCTTTTGTTGTTTCGATAATTTTAGAGTAGTAATATACATCTTTGATGACATTGCTCTCTTAATAGATTCGTCAATCTCGAGTATTTTGAGAATAACAAAGGCGAGTTTCGTAGTTGAAGGTAATCCGAGGCGTTCGAAAAAAGACTTCCATTGACTGATTTCCTCTAAGACTGGATCAAAAATACTAACCTTAGAACTAATAAATTGAGTAGATTTAATCTGTACAAAGAAAAGTCAAAGATTACACTCACAATAAGTTAAACAAACGACTTACCATGCTGGAAGATTTCATATCCTCGGTAATGTCCGAGATGAGAGTCGATGAGCTTTCTGAACGCAAGATCTCTCCATGGAGAGAATTGTAACTTGTAACTTTTGTTTCCTTTTCCTTTTCCTTTAAACGAATATTTTCAATCTACAGTATGGGGAGATAGAAAAAAATGAGATGGAGTACCTGAATTGACGAAGTTAACTAGGAGGGAAAAAGATTAGTAGTGTAACGAGGTAGAAAAGCATGTTTACCTTTTGTCTTAATGACAGTTGCAACATTTGAATAATGTTTTGAACAATTTGTTCACAATTCTCTTCAAAGTCAACATCACTACTGAGATCGGTATATAATTTACCACGTAGTTCTGCTTTCAATCTTACTGCCCATGTTGCAGAATTTAACATGCTCCGCTCCATCACTGCTGTTATTCTTTTACTTGCTGACTCACAATGTACCGCAGCATTAAATTCATAAAGACAATCATCACTCTCATCTCCCTTAATTACTTTCTCTTCATACTCTTTTGTGAGACAAATCAGCACGCAGCAGGATGAGTAAAGAGCTTTTGCCGAGATATCTCTGAGTGAACTCTTATCTCGACTAATTCGATCATCGTCGAACCATGTCACGATTCCTCGCCTCTTCAAAATATCGTTTAAATACTTGACTCGTTGGTGATTGTCTCTACCCTCCTCATCGCGAGCCCAAGCATGTGATATGAACACATGAGTGGTCTTTTTGGGAGGTAATGGCATGATAGGATAGGTCATGTCCAAACTCGGCCCTGCTGAAATCATCAAAGACCCAAAACTCTGTCTTTCTATCAAAGTCGTAACTTTAATGTGATCTTTAAACTGATCAAACGTTTCAAAAACCTGTTCATTGGCTTCCACAACCGAGGACATTGGTTCCTTAACGCGTTGTGGTTCCTTCGATAGTAAAACTAAACTTTCAACATGACCTGTAAAGTGAGCAAGTTCCTCAAAAACCTTTTCGTCAGCTGCTACATCGACATAAAAGCTTACTAAGTTCTGAATTTCAACTAGAAGAAATGTCTTAATACTTTCAAAATCTTCCCCTCTCAGTGATTCAGGTAATTGTTTCTCTATCGAAACTGAAATATGATCTACCCAAATCTTCCATTGCTTCTTCTGTTTAGCTAATTGAGACATAGTATTATACGATCTTGATGACTTCGCGATGATAATATCATCGCAAATTTTTAACGCCTTAAGCTTAGCAAACGAGAGCTGCAGTGTAGGGGTTACTCCCAGGCGATCGAAGAACGCCTTGCACACATTGATCTCCTTCGCAATTGGATCAATTAGATTAACGACGCTAGCTGATGGAGAGCTAACAACATTGGAATTAATAGATTGAAAAGAGGCTGAATCGTGTATCTAAAAAGAGGAGGTGAAAGAACAAGATTCAAGCCAACTGAAAAAAAAATTGATTCGCTACCTTGCTGAAAGAGTCTGTATCCTTGGTCGTGATGGTGGAAGAACTATCCATACGCGCGACCTGACCATTGAAAGATTTGTAACTTTGCTTTTCCTTTGAGAAAACGAATACGTTCGGTTTATAGTATCGATTGAAAGAACAAATCGATGTATTACCTGAATTGAAGCTGCTAACTAAGATTAAAATCGATTAGTAGCGCTAAGAGACAAAACTGAAGATGAATATTACCTTTCGTCTTAAATCGGCTGGCAACTCGTTTGCACGTGAGCTGAGCAGAATCGCTTTCTGAGTATCCCCGGTTGCATTCAATATCCACAGTGCAGGAATTGCAAAAATCTATCATAGCGTTCACGTTATGTCGGGAGGAGGGAGGATAATCACATCACCTTATTAGAAGTAATCTTCCAAATAACCTTTCGACTTGACATTAACATGGCTATTATGTTCGCATAGCTTCTCCTAGAGTTTGGATTGGAGGCTGACTGACATTCTATGTCCTTCAGAAAAGCATATTGCAATGCTGTATATTCATCCTTTGATCAAACTCGGTCAGAGGAAAGGTATAACAAACTATGGTAATACAAGACTCACTGTGTAGAGAATATTCAGGTCTGCTGTTGGAATCAAAAGGAGGTCTTGGACAACTTCCTCCATATTATTGATACACGCATAGTACAATGCCCCGTAGACTTCTAAACCGAGCTTACCGTCTCTAATCACTTGTACTTTGATCGTCTTGTTGATATCAATATTCCGAAATTGCAACAAATATCGAGCGAAGGCCCCCTTATTGAGAGCACATGCCATAATGAGCAAGGTCTTCTTTTTCGAGTCTATAGGCTAATAATCAATCAATTCGGACATTATAAATAAGAAGCTAACGCTTACGATGTTCACCAACGATGAATTACTCTGAAGAAGATTTTCAAAATCCTCTAAACGATCTTCTTCGCATGCTTGACAGAGATCCACTATCTTGAGAACGTTTAAGAACGATTGCTTTAGCTCAGAGAAATCTTCTTCTGGAAATTTGAGCTCGAAGTAATCTGCTTCAGCGGATTGTTGTAATCTTGGATGTTTTAGTACTAATCGAACGCGTTTCGAAGACTTAAAAAGTCCACCTGCGCAATCCTTTATGGCATGGATAAATTGCCGATCTAAAGCCCATCCCACAATTTCACCATGACTCGAGGGATTGAGCTTTCGAGTCATGAGAAGCCTTTGATTTGTAAAGCTTACAGTACATTCTGTCAACATTGGTTCGTCTCCTATCATCAACTTAAGTCCAGTAAATGTTGCATAACCAGGCAATGGTATTTCTTTCTCCAAGAGAATAAATCGACCAGATTTCGCATCTGTTTTGACTCCACAGAAACAGTTCATCACAGATTCAACCATGCTCTTGATTTTACCTTTCGTTAAACTTTCAACTTGAACTTTCCGCTTAACAAGTTCTTCAATCGCGCTTGTTTCTTCGTGCGACCTGCTAAGATTCTCTTTGAATCTAATTTCGCGCGACTCCTTGCTATTTACTCGCTTCTTCGGCACCTCGGTAGTGACTTCTTCCATTTTGATATTCCTTTTATCTTCTACGAAGGACGCACGAAATCGACTCGCAATCCGAATTTCATTCAGAACTTCATATAAATTTCCTTCTGCAATAGAATCGGAAGAGTTCAAAAGCCTCACAATAGCACAAATGACGAATATTTTGATATCAAATTTCTTTATATACGAGATAGATTCTTGAATGATGATTTCGACAGCTGCATAAAATTGATTCAAATAATGCAGAGGAAGCTTCTCGAATAAAAATGGGAAATATTTCCTCCCTAATGATTCGTCGCTTTTACAGTCTTTAATGAATTCTTCGAAAGGTTTTTCTAATATAAGAGGGGAGCGAATGAAACTGCCCCTTATTAATAAGTAAAGAGTGAACATATAATCAAAAATAGTAGAAATATGTTTTCGTATCATTAAATGTATCTCCTCAAAATGATCTGGAAGGATATTCATAAATGTTTGTTTTTCTCCATTAAATAAACAGTTAAAGAACAGAACAGAACGTAATATCTTCGAGCCAGGCATCTCACCGCCAAAGATATTTGACAACTTTTTCAAAACGTCAGCTGTTTCTGAATTAATTATTATCTCTCTCGCTTCATTCTCAACTGATTTAATTCTGCGAAATTGAAAATATACATCAATCTTCTCCAAATCCAGATTCCTTTCATTTTTAGATTCTCCTTGAATTGATGGATCAAAGGGAAAATGACAATTATCAAGCCAAGCTTTTCCTTGATTGAAAGAAGTAAAGTTGACATGTCTTGAGTCTTTGAGCAGAATCCAACTTAGTTCAGCTAGTTCAACGTGATAATCGTAATTACTTTCTGGTGGTTGGAAGGATTCAGTCAGATTTATGAAAGTGAGACACGAAGGAAACTCCTTTCTCTCAACCGTCAAGAGAGAACAGCTATAGGGGAGCTGAAACAAATTTAATTGCAATAAATGAGTGATTAATAATTGATAACAATAAATGCTTTCAATAAGGAGGTACAATAAGGGTAATATCCAATTCTCAAGTCGCGATTCGATCAACGTAAAAATCAGTTGATCGATGGAATCCTTCCAACCATTCATCAATTCCTTCTTTCGAGTCTGAAAAGTCGACATTGACAGCGGGGAGTCTTTCGAAGCATTTGAGTTCAAAGAATATCCAATCCACTTCATGGATTGATTCAAGGACGATGTCAATATTCTCTTTTCTTGCTCTATTAAGTCAGTGTTCTGAGTAACATTGTTACGAATCCAGTTATCGCGATGACGATGAATTCGACCACACAGAAAATAAGTTAGATCCCTTTGATCGTGCTTTTGATAAACCTCATTAATTTCCTTGGCCATGAGAGAGTGCGCATCTTCACTCAACGTATCTGAACCCTTCGGTAAATGTCTGCTGAGCATGTTACTAATCTCTTCAACTTTGCGCAATGGATGACGTCGTTGAGAAAGGAAATCTTTCGCAGTATTTTTCGTTGTTAAGGTTTGCATCATAAAGAATTGAATGTGATAATCTTCCGTTTTAAACGAGGTTATCGAACTTAGAACAGTTCGAACAGTCAAAGCATCGGAAAGAAGTTGGTGTAATAAAAACTCCCATGCAACATAGAAGTACTGTAACTCTTGATATAAAATAATGAAAATAATCTTCACAAGAAAGTATTTTACTTCCATCAATACATCAGAGGATGATGTCATCATTCTTGAGAGCAATATCTCTTTATGCGGTGTAAGATCTTTAGAAGTTGTAAGAGAACCAAATAGGGCTGGATCTTGCGAAGTTGTAAGATAAAAATTGGCTTGGAAATAATCTAAAAGAGAATTATTTAATAAAATTTTGCTATAATCTCCGCCATTTAACGAAAGAGTATCCTTGTAAATGCTAAATGAGTCACTTAACTTTGTGTATAAAAAGGAATTCGATGGATCAAAGAGTTTTGCACTAATTTCTTCAGTTACAGTTTCTAAAGATGGACAATTAAAAGTAAAATGATTTAAAAACATAAAGAAATATAATTGAATAGGGGTATATCCCCCTTCATTTGATGAATCTATTTCAGTAAATTGGGTTTCCGAGATTACTTTAAATAGTTCTGCATTCGTACAAAGGACAGTTGATAAAAAGACCGGAGATCGTGCAACTTTGGCCTCTTTTATGTCTGATTCTGCATCAGTAAACTTTTTCTCCCCAATTGCCTCTCGGATTTTCTTCAATAACTTGCTGCAATTGTGATCGAATGCTTGATTTGAGCTCCATAGAAAGATATCTGCACCTTTGAGTTGTCTGTTAGTCCATACTTTGATCTCTTCGTTTTTCTCTGAGGCTACAGCGATAACCTTTCCTCTGAGTGATGAGAGGTCGAAGCTGAGATTAATCCTCTCATTGTTCATTTCAATTTCATTGTTGATCGTGAAGACAACAAGAACTTTGGAAAGAGAGAGGCAATGCAGAGGTTTTCTGATATCTTGGTGAAAAAAAGTAACCAATTCATTTTTTCTTAAGACACGGTTGATTTGATCCATTAATGAATTTTTAAGATGATCAAACGCAGAAACCAAAAGAACATCATAAACAAAGACCTCATTCAAATTTTCAGTACTAATATCAGTATCCATTTTATTTACCTCGGAAATATTATCACGAATCATTTTTAACTCCTATTAATCACGATCCAGATTCATTAGTAGTTAAAATGTGGAAAAAAATTACGTGGAAGAAACGGAAACCGTTTAGCTACTTGAAAAGATCGACTGAATGTCTTTTATTTAATTAATATCTATCATGAATACTAATTTTGTTTCAGAGGTTCTTCCTTATGATTACAGTGAATTAGTCCATCCCCTTCAAAAGTTGTGGGAGGCTATCAGCTCACTGAAAATAATATTCTATCTGGATGAGCCGGTAATTAATGATCCATTTATTGTACATCATAGAATCACGAATCAAATATTAACTATTGATCGGTTATATATATCACTGATTGAGCCTCATTGTGTTGCAGATTCGCCTGTGGGACTTCGTAATCTCATTCACGACGTTGAGAGGGATGACGAGACACCCCCAAACCTCCAGACTTGGTGCACCGATTATCGTAACCAACCCCAACCATCGTTTGATTTAATAATAAATTTCTTTCAATCTCTCCCGAATGATAATCCCGAGCAAAATCTTCCACCTGCTAGTAGATTAGGGTGGATGGATCCAATTTCAAATGCTCGAGTTGGTTTTCGAACTTACAACCCTCACAATCACCAAGATGTATTGGTGATTAGCGACGAGATAAAAATAAGCAGGAGGTTGTGTTATCATCATCCAAGATTCTTTACTGCCGTTATTCTTCTTACGTGTGACAATTACGCAGTTCCACTTCATCCGAGTCATGGACTAAACATGGCACTTCTTGACGAGGTAACTCAAAATGATATAATTCTTAAAATTAAGTGTGTCTTTGATTTGTTGATGGTGATAAAAATCTTAGCATGTCATCAATATGCACTCTCCACTCCTTTTTCTCTGCATGATTTACTATATTTGAATACTCAAAACCTCCCAACTGTTCAGATTCGAAACCCTGCGATTATTATTCAAGGTGGAAATATTCAGGAAAATGTTAACAATATTTTTGATATTTTTACCTTTGGTTTTCCTGATCTCCAAGAAAATCTTTTTCAACCATTAATACAGGCATGGCATAATCATCACAATCTTAATCGACTTCTACTTGAATTGGAAGTTTATAAGACGATGTGCGAACGCCCACCCGAGAACATTCAAAATTTTTCTTTGCAGTATTTATTAGAAAATCGATCAAGTAAGTTATTCCTTGACCTTGTTTGTCCTCTTTGATCCCATATCTTCCAGTTCAACGCTATTTGATACTTAGGACACTCCAACAAATTAATTTTGAACAGGGAGGTCCTCGACTGAGATTAATGTTTACAAATGCCACAAATTTATCGTTGCATGGTAATCAACTATCTTTTACAATCGAACACTTCGACCTTGAGAACAATAACATCAACACAATTCAACTAATTCAATTACACTTGAACAACGACGGGCTCATGAATCTGTATATCATTGATTTGCTAACTGCATTTAGTTGCCTTCACAGAGCGGGAATCAGTTTTTCTGGAACTCTTTTGTTACATCGAACCTTATGGTTCGTAGAAGGGGAAATTCAATTTCATCTTCAAGTTGATGATGAAGCACATTTTACACTATCTCCTCCAGTAACAGACTTAATATTGTTATCAAATTACCTCAAAGCACTGATAGCTTCTTTTCCTTTTCTTTTCAGTAATATCCAATTGACTTCGCAGCTAATTCAAGACATCCATAAATTATCAGAGCGTCTGGTGGGTGGAAACTTCTTTGATATGTACCAGTTTAATTATGTAACCGTTTGGCACAGTATTCGACACAACAACCCTGAATCATGAGACGACACAAATAAATCATGCAGTTAGGACACCCTCTCAAACTTGTCAAATTCATATTTTGAAAAGATAGCCATCGCTACTCCTTCACCGACAAGTAACACTTTGTTATCAGAGGAACGAACACTTGCAAGTTTAATCAAGTTCGGTGGAACAAAATAACGCCTCATCGTGTTGGTAATGTAGAGGTTAGAAATTAAATCGATTGAATAACTATCTTGATGAAGCGCTGTGGAATGACGAAACATCGAAACCATACACCAAAAAGAGCGAATTCTTTGTTTTACAGAAACGTACAATCAGCACTCTCCCCAGGAGTACTTTCCAAAATTTCAATGTTAGTGGTTCCTTTTTAGTCCTGAAGCCAATAATATCAATTGCTTTTCTGGCTAGAATTCGCGACCTTTGGCAGTCTGAGGCTAATCTTACCAGTATCTTCTTCCTGTAGTTTTTGGTCATGATTACCTTTTGGGATTAGATGTTTTTGAGAGTCCAGACAGTAGAATATGTGTTTCCCTTCAAGTTGATTCTTAGTATATTCTCCTTTTTTCGTATATTTATTGTTTAAAATAAACTGATCTTGAAAGAGCTATTTTAGATAATCAAGAAGAAATATATGAAATCAAAAGTGGCACGAAGAACAATCATTAGTTGAAGAATATTAGTGATTGATGAAGCAAACCATGATATTAATATTGTTGATTTGATTATTTTCATTAAAGTAAACTGGAAGTAGCAGAATATCGTCAGCATAATAGGATATGAAAATTCAAAGTGAAGAAAGGAAAAGTATGGAGCGGCTAATTATGAATTATAAAGTTAAGAATGGTTTTATCAATCTTGTAATTTCGAAATTAGATTGTGGAAAATCTTTACTAACCACTAATTGCTAAAGAACAATCAACACGCTTATTATTGATGATTGGAAGACGCAAAAGATGATAAGAATAGAATACGCAAAAAAGCAGAAACACAATAATTTGCTAGTACTGCAGATATTGGCAGATCCTTAAGGAATTGATGCTGGTGGAGCTTTGAATGATGTGATAGCCCTGAACACGAACGGAGAAGAATGGCGCAAGAATTAAATCAGTAAAAAAGGATTGTTGAGCGATCCTTGTGAAATGATCATGAAATCTTTTGGTAATAAGAAATAAGAATACTTCATAAATGGTCTGCGAGAATTAATTTTTTGTCGTTTTGCTACCTCCAATGCCCATAAAGTCTAATAGTGATTCGTATCACATCTACGAAGTTGAATGATGAAAATGAAGGTATATTTTCATAATTTTTCCATATTCTCCATAAATAGACGAGCCAATGAAGAAACGGTTCCCGAAGTATCAAGAATAAATCTGTTTCTGCTTAACATGGAGATAGATGTTCAAATTCGAAACTGAACAATTTTCCTCAAGAGAAAAGCCCGTTTTTCTAAAACTCAAAGATATAGAAAATATCAAGTTTTTGGAGAGAGAAGATAAAGAAAAAAACGAGTTTCATGAAGTTAGAGTTTGTTGAGGGTTGTTGGAGGTTTTCGACAACATTTGAAGAGAACCAATCTTCATCAATTCCTATCCAAGGATAGAAAATGTCTAACAGTACAATAGATTGGCTGAAAGAATTATTTCTCAAGTACCCAGAGATTGGATTTTTGTCCGGCCCGGCGGAGGCTTCTCCTGAGGGGAATCCAAAGCTTCAAGCTGACTCACTAGCCTCAAAGGTATTTCCTACTTGCGATCCGACCGCAATCGAGGCGGATAGGACTTTCTTAGGCTTGATCCTTTTCAAGGCGGTGTTAGAAAATGATGCGACGAAGTTTCCGAATTTAAGCTCGGAAAAGTTTGTTGAATTAAGAGACTTCACTCTCTCTATTGCCAACCAGCACAAGCACTACATCGACTTGACGATTTATGCCTTGGCTTGTAACGATTTAGGCAAGACTCAGTTCCTTGTTGACCAAAACATTCGATTGCGGGGAAGAAAGGCCCCAGATCATGACCAATTATTAGCAGAAGTATTTGAAGATGATCCTTCCTTGTTTCCGGGACTTTCTTCCCTTCCGCCAGAGCAACAAGAACAATATAAGCATGGTCTGCACTTCAATTTCAACCTCGGACAAATGGTGCAAGGAGAAAACCTTCCTTATAATTTATATGCGACAGGAGATGTGCCTTTACTGTCCAAGTCATTACGCCTTGTGGCGGAGTTGTACGATTTCGCTGGTGTAACGGGACATATCAACCACAATATCTCTATGGTGATGAACGATGATAATGCAGAGCTCTTTCTGCAAGCGATTCGGTCCGTCCTTGCACATGAACGAACAGCTGAGGAACAACACGCACAGGACATTTACACGAGATACATTAAGTATCGAGCAGAGAAATGTTGTTTAGAAAACGATCCTTTGTTCTATCTGAAAGGTCGAATCGCTTCCTTGAGTCGCGCCACAGATCCTGCAAAAGGACAACTCATCACGCATGTGTGGAATCAACTGTCTCTCCGTCATCAAAGTATTTTATTGCGGGAACTGTATATTGATGGATTTCATAAGAAAGGAATCTTGATCTACTACTTCCCTGCAGTAATTGCGAATGCTATAAAGGCAGTAGGTGACTTCACAAGCGGTTTGCAAGTTGCGTTGGAGCATGTTGCTGAAGTATACGAGACTGTTCGTCAAAGATTAGTACAAGAAAACTTAAGTAATGAGCCAGGAGTACATACAGAAAATGTATCGGAATTAGCAAAGGAGATGAGTAAAATTTCTAAAGTTTCATAGGCATTTAATTCATATTTTAAATTAAAAATATTATATCTTTAAATTCCTGTCCTTTTTTCTCCTCTCTCTCTTTATTTTCCTCACTTGCTTTGGCGGAAATGGCGCACTCTCTCTTAAATTCTCAATTTCCGCCACGAGTCTCTCTTTATTCAGTCACAAAAAATAATAGACAACAAATAGAATCAAACAAAGCATTGATCATTGAGTCAAGCCGCCACAAATTGATTCCCTTTCTACCACTTTGTATACCAGAAACTAAAGAGAGTTTTCAAGAAAAAAAAAGCTGAAGGATGTCAGAAGAGCCTACGCGTAGAGATCAAGTTGCTAACAGCACCTGGAATCTGTTTCATGATTCTTCACTTGATAGCCAGAGTTTCTTGCGTGAAATAAAAATTATTTTCCCTGAAATTTTATTATATTCAACCTTATGTGATTCAACACCTGATTTAATTGGAAATATTTCACGTCCAAATGAAACTTTAGTGAGTGCTGTGTTCGAAGAAGCTGAAGTAAGATCATGGACTACTGATAGTTCTGGTTTAAGACGAATTGGAGAAATTAATAAATTATTGCTTCGATTAGTATATGTTCGGAGTGTTATTCAAAACGATAAAACTCTTTTTTCTTCTTTATCCTCAGATCGATTCGAGGCATTACGTCAATTAGTTCTTCAATCTTGTCAAGATAAATACCAGTTGTTATTTTTAGTTCTTTCGATTATTTTTGATGACTTAGGTCGAACTAGAGTTATACGAGAGCTTGTTGCACAATCCTCGCCAACTCAATCGAATAGTAATGATCATGACAAGCTTTGGCGATTATTCCTGCAGCAATACCAAGACTTCGTTGATCTTAATCGGAAATATGTTTTCGAACAGATTGTACCAAGCTTTAGTTTATTCACTGAAGAAGAACAGAAACGATATAAGAATCAAGTGATGACGAACTCTTTTAATCTTGGTGCCTTTGTGCAAGGAGAATCAGTGCCATACTCATTCTATGAACTAATATGCTCATCAAACGGTGACTATAATCATCGTATTCTCGTATTAATCTTTGCATTTATTTCGTTCCGGTATAACGATCAATTCGAGGCAATAGGATTTACCAATCCCATGTACGATCAATTTATTAGAGCCGCAGAAATTATCTTAACATTTGAAGAACGGGATAATTTTAAAGATATCCCTGCGTTACAACGTCATTGCAAAGAGGTTTATGAAAACTACCTTGCAACACGAGCTAGTATGGTTCATTTCGCTGGAAATCTTCAGATTTCTGAGCAAGAGAGATTTGTACTCCATCGTGTGATAGCATTATCTAGAGCATCCTCTCCAATACAATGGGAAAAGATTTGGTATGTGTGGAAAAAGCTTTCACCTCTTGTTAAGACGAGATTGCTTCGCTATATGGTAGTAACAGGATTTGAGAAGGAAAAAGCAATTTATATTTATTATGCACCTGCATTGATTGCTAATACAATAGCATCCGCAAAGAAGCTTCCAGAGTTTTCACTTGAAAGAGAGGATGAAGAAGAGTTTCATTTGGATGGATGGACTGTAGGTCTATTTCATGGTCTTCGAAAGCTTGCTGCGATTTATGAGTTTGTGGCAAAAGATAAGTTACCAAAATCAAATCAAGGAACGATATTCTTTAGAAGTCCTCATGGTGCTGGAGCCTACATACATAATGCTGCAGATGAAGCAGTAGAGATGGTTGAATTCCATAGAACATTGTCTGATGTGTTGCATGCGGATGATATGGATGCTGACCTTTAACCATACAAGATTGATTTTATCCTCTCTGTTTCTTCATATTTCATCTTCAACACTTTACACTACGACATTGTATACAAAAATTCTACCCTTTTCTTTCATAAGAGAGTATTTTGTAATTTAACTAGTTTTAGAGCAAAAACATTTAACTGTTAAGCCTGGAAAATCTACAGAAGATATTGATATTGCATGTACCAACGAAATTTACTTACTTCGTTCGATCGAACTTTGCTAGTTAACTTAGAGAACTGTTCATTATATGTAATGACATCGCTTCTGCAAAATCTACTGCTGAGTACCAGAGGAAATTTCCGCTGAACAGGGTTAGGTTGATTTTCTTTTCTTGAGACTCTTAATTTTCCTCAGTTGCGTTTGGCGGAAATGGCGCACTCTCACGCGCTTAAGTCTTCTCAGAGGATTGCGACACAATTTTTTAAGATCTTCAATCTTCACAACCAATTCCGACCAATTCCACTGTGAAAAAAAAAGGTTAAATGTCGAACAGTACAATAGATTGGCTGAAAGAATTATTTCTCAAGTACCCAGAGATTGGATTTTTGTCCGGCCCGGCAGAGGCTTCTCCTGAGGGGAATCCAAGGCTTAAAGCTGACTCATTAGCCTCAAAGGTATTTCCTACTTTCGATCCGACGGCAATCGAGGCGGATAGGACTTTCTTAGGCTTGATCCTTTTCAAGGCGGTGTTAGAAAATGATGCGACGAAGTTTCCGAATTTAAGCTCGGAAAAGTTTGTTGAATTAAGAGACTTCACTCTCTCTATTGCCAACCAGCACAAGCACTACATCGACTTGACGATTTATGCCTTGGCTTGTAACGATTTAGGCAAGACTCAGTTCCTTGTTGACCAAAACATTCGATTGCGGGGAAGAAAGGCCCCAGATCATGACCAATTATTAGCAGAAGTATTTGAAGATGATCCTTCCTTGTTTCCGGGACTTTCTTCCCTTCCGCCAGAGCAACAAGAACAATATAAGCATGGTCTGCACTTCAATTTCAACCTCGGACAAATGGTGCAAGGAGAAAACCTTCCTTATAATTTATATGCGACAGGAGATGTGCCTTTACTGTCCAAGTCATTACGCCTTGTGGCGGAGTTGTACGATTTCGCTGGTGTAACGGGACATATCAACCACAATATCTCTATGGTGATGAACGATGATAATGCAGAGCTCTTTCTGCAAGCGATTCGGTCCGTCCTTGCACATGAACGAACAGCTGAGGAACAACACGCACAGGACATTTACACGAGATACATTAAGTATCGAGCAGAGAAATGTTGTTTAGAAAACGATCCTTTGTTCTATCTGAAAGGTCGAATCGCTTCCTTGAGTCGCGCCACAGATCCTGCAAAAGGACAACTCATCACGCATGTGTGGAATCAACTGTCTCTCCGTCATCAAAGTATTTTATTGCGGGAACTGTATATTGATGGATTTCATAAGAAAGGAATCTTGATCTACTACTTCCCTGCAGTAATTGCGAATGCTATAAAGGCAGTAGGTGACTTCACAAGCGGTTTGCAAGTTGCGTTGGAACATGTTGCTGAAGTATACGAGACTGTACGTCAAAGATTAGAACAAGAAAAATTGAGTAATGAGTCTGGAGTACATACAGAAAATGTATCGGAATTAGCAAAGGAGATGGGTAAATTATCGCCGAGGTCAATTCAACGATATCAAATAGCTTCAATTACCTGGAATCTGTTTCATGATTCTTCACTTGATAGCCAGAGTTTCTTGCGTGAAATAAAACTTCTTTTCCCTGAAATTTTATTATATTCAACCTTATGTGATTCAACACCTGATTTAATTGGAAATATTCCACATCCAAATGAAACTTTAGTGAGTGCTGTGTTCGAAGAAGCCGAAGTAAGATCGTGGACTACTGATAGTTCTGGTTTAAGACGAATTGGAGAAATTAATAAATTATTGCTTCGATTAGTATATGTTCGGAGTGTTATTCAAAACGATAAAACTCTTTTTTCTTCTTTATCCTCAGATCGATTCGAGGCATTACGTCAATTAGTTCTTCAATCTTGTCAAGATAAATACCAGTTGTTATTTTTAGTTCTTTCGATTATTTTTGATGACTTAGGTCGAACTAGAGTTATACGAGAGCTTGTTGCACAATCCTCGCCAACTCAATCGAATAGTAATGATCATGACAAGCTTTGGCGATTATTCCTGCAGCAATACCAAGACTTCGTTGATCTTAATCGGAAATATGTTTTCGAACAGATTGTACCAAGCTTTAGTTTATTCACTGAAGAAGAACAGAAACGATATAAGAATCAAGTGATGACGAACTCTTTTAATCTTGGTGCCTTTGTGCAAGGAGAATCAGTGCCATACTCATTCTATGAATTACTATTCTCGTCAAACGGTGACTATAATCATCGTATTCTTGTATTAATCTTTGCATTTATTTCATTCCGGTATAACGATCAATTCGAGGCAATAGGATTTACCAACCTAACGTACGATCAGTTCATTACAGCAGCGGGACTTATCTTAAAGGTTCGAGAAAACGATAATTTAAAGGATACTCCTACATTACAACGTCTCTGCTTCGAAGTGTATAAATCATACCTTATAGCACGCGCTAGAATGGTTGAGTTCCCTGCAGATCTTCAGATTTCTGAGCAAGAGAGATTTGTACTCCACCGTGTGATCGCATTGTCGAGATCATCCTCTCCAATACAATGGAAGAAGATTTGGTATGTGTGGAATAAGCTCTCACCTCTTGTAAAGGACAGATTGCTTCGCTACATGATAGCATCGGGGTTTGACGAAAAGGAGAGAGCAATTTATGTATACTATGCACCTGCATTAATTGCAAATACAATAGCATCCGCAAAGAAGCTTCCAGAGTTTTCACCGGACAGAGACAATGAGGGAGAGTTTCATATGGATGGATGGACTATTGGTCTATTTCATGGCCTTCGAAAGCTTGTTGAGGTTTATGAGGATGTTACGAAAAAGATATTTCCGATGTTAGACCATGGGAAGATTTTCTTCAAAAGTCCTCATGGTGCAGGAGCCTACATACATAATGCTTCAAATGAAGCGGTGGAGATGGCTGAATTCCATAGAGCATTGAATGATGTGTTCCTTGCCGATAATATGGATTTAGAAGAGTAAAGTTCCTGTCGGGCCCGAATGATACCCACTATCATTGGTTTTGAGTGTATTCACTTGTGTAACTTGGCTTAATTTCATTACATTACAGACAGAAATTCACTGTGATAATTAAAGTGAGAGAATCACTCTCACTGCTAAGTCGTAAATACTGAACGAAAGGGCTACAGTGACTTATGCTCTCAATACTTTATGCTTCGATCATTGTGCTGAGCTAATCTTCTTTTTAGTTGATGCGTTGAATTAACTATTTTCCTTCCAAGAACGGTACATATCAGAAAAATATATAAATTTTAGTATCAAACAATTTCTTTGCGGTATACCTACCGTGAGGGTTTCTGTGGGTATACAAGCTTTTCCTTCTTGTATTTTCAAGAATTTTCCTCGAGGACTCGACACCACGATAGAATCCTCTAACTCACATCTTCCATAAAGAGTTTTTGTCCTCAAATTAGGAACAAAAAAGACTTTGTTGATGTGAATCGCATTGTCCGTTCCGAATAGTGTATTCGCAGGATAATTAATGGACAGCGTTTTTCACTTGAATTGGTAAACTCCTATCGTTTATTACAATTCTTCAATATCTGAGACAAAACTCTCACATGAGATCTGTTATTACATCTCGATACAAAAATAACTTAACGCTTATTATTTCTCCATTAGCAAAGGATCGCACGTTGAAGACTTTGTCATGATTTGATTCGGATCGAAACAGGCTTCCTAACATATTTTTATAATGAGGTTCACAGTATTCATGCATGATATTGTAATAGAAATAATCTTCAGTAGCATGATTAATTCACTAAAGATGAGTGATGAATTAAACTTCATTTGCATTCGCAATTCACATGAAAGGAAAGAGAATTGGGTGATTTAAGATATGCGTAGGTTTGGGCAATATGATTTCGATTCATTCGAAAGAAGATAATGAAACTGCTATTCCCTTCAACAACTTCTTGATCGAGGCATCTCTTTAAACTCTTCTCCACTTCTCTCTAAACACCGTCTTTGTCTTAATTCTCCTCATTTGAGCGGGCGGAAAATGGCGCGCTCTCTCTAAAATTCTCAATTTCCGCCATTTGAATCTCTTTAGTCGATTGGTGGGAAATTGTTCGCTATCCCCATAATTTAATCGAACTATTCACAAATAAAAAAGTGATTTGATTAAAGGTTAGAGAGGTTTAGTATGTCAGACCAGATTTCACATATCGAGGAAGGTGCTGAAATGTTCGAGCGGCTTTCTAGAGATCAAGTTGCTGACAGAACCTGGAATATATTCCATGATTCTTCGATGGATTTCCAGAGTTTCTTACGTGAGATTAAAGTTCTTTTCCCTGAAACTTTATTATATTCAACCTTATGTGATTCAACACCTGATTTAAATGGAAATATTGAACACCCTAATGAAACTTTAGTTCGTGCTGTGTTTGAAGAAGCTGAAGTAAGTTCATGGACAACTGACAACTTTGGCTTGAAGAGGATCAGTGAAATTAATAAATTATTGCTTCGATTAATATATGTTCGTAGCGTTGTTCAAAACAATAAAACTCTTTTTTCCTATTTATCTACTGATCGATTTGATAACTTGCGTCAATTAGTTCTTCAATCATGTCAAGATAAATATCAATTATTATTTTTAATTCTTTCAATTATTTTTGATGATTTAGGTCGAACAAAGACTGTGAGAGTATTAGTTGCTCAATCATTGGGTCAAGCTAGAAATGATCATGATGAAGTTTGGAGATTATTCCTGCAACAATATCAACAATTTGTTTCTGTGAATCGAAAATATGTTTTCGAACAGATTGTACCAAGCTTTAGTTTGTTCACTGAAGAAGAGCAGAAACGATATAAAAATCAAGTGATGACGAACTCGTTTAACCTTGGTGCCTTTGTGCAAGGAGAATCAGTACCTTACTCATTCTATGAGTTAGTACACTCGTCGGAAGGTGACTATAATCATCGTATTCTTGTATTAATCTTTGCATTTATTTCGTTCCGATATAATGATCAATTCGAGGCAATAGGATTTACCAATCCTATGTATGATCAGTTTATTACTGCCGCTGACCTCATCCTTCAAGTTCGACGAAGTGATTCCTTAACGCATATTCCGACATTGCAGCCTCTTTGTGTTGGAGTTTATAAGACGTACCTTGCAATACGAGCTGAATGGGTTCATTTCCCTGTAGATCTACAGATTTCAGAGCAAGAGAGATTTGTACTCCACCGTGTCATAGCATTGTCTAGAGCATCTAACACAGTGCAATGGGAAAAGATTTGGTTTGTCTGGAATAAACTTTCACCTCTTGTTAAGACGAGATTGCTTCGCTATATGGTAGTAACAGGATTTGATGACAGCCAAAAAGCAATTTATGTTTATTATGCACCTGCATTGATTTCAAATACAATAGCATCCGCAAAGAAGCTTGAGGAGTTTTCACTTGAAAGAGATGATGAAGAAGAGTTTCATTTGGATGGATGGACTGTAGGTCTACTTCATGGTCTTCGCAAGCTTGCTGCGATTTATGACTTTGTAGCTAAAGAGAAATTACCAAAATCAAATCAAGGAACGATATTCTTTAGAAGTCCTCATGGTGCAGGAACCTACATACATAATGCTGTAGATGAAGCAGTAGAGATGGTTGAATTCCATAGAACATTGGCTGATGTGTTGCATGCGGATGATATGGATGTCGAACAGTAAAGTTATTGTCAGAACCTTAGTGACTCTCACTATCATTGATTTTAGTGTATTCACTTGTGTAATTCGCCTCATAATTTCATTTTCACTTTCTTACAACAGTATATTAGTAGATAGAATATTCAACTTGAGTTGAGTTAAGTTGAGTGAGTGTTTTGTTTGTTTGCTGCCTCGCTCCAATTGTAAGAAGAAATCATTTTAAATTAACTTGATTTTCATCTAAATTCAATGTGAATATGATCTTGATGGCATTTATGACTCTCACTACTTCTTTTTGAGTCAAATTGAATTATTCATAAGGCTCGTGAATGATGGCTCCCTTCATAACTTTCGGTGGTGAGAGAAGATAGCAACGCTGTGTGAGCTTGTCAGAATTTCTTAACTTCATTTCTGAGTTATTACATTAATTTACTTTCAAGAATGATACATATCTATGAGATCAAAACTTCATTAACAAACATATTCTCTGTGAGTTGAATTTCATCTACAATCATTGAAACATAAACACCTGCACCGTGAGGATTCGTTATAGAGATACAATCTTTTCTTTTTTGTTGTTTCCTTTGTCTTTCAACAACGTTGAACAAAGAAGCTAATACCTCGAGACTTCGATATAATTCTCTTCCCCATTTCTCTTGCCATAACTTGCTTTCGTCCTTATCCTCCGAAGAAAAGAAGCTCGCTCTTGTCATGAAATTAGTGAAAATAAAAGAGGCATTGTTGATGTAAATCGCTTTTTCCTTTCCAAATCCTGTATTCGAAAGGTAATAAATTAACTTCTTTTTCACTTGTATTGGTAAAGTACCCCAGACAGAACAAATTTTCTGCCAATGAAGTTCACAGCTTGCATGAGATAAAGCAAGAATGCGATGTATCGTAAACCTTTCTTCATAGTTGGAAGGGAAATCATGATTAGAAACATTGATTATCTTCGCTCTTTGTTGGAAATAACGCTCATAAGCACTCAAAGTTTGTCTTTTTAAAGTGGGGATGTCCTTCGATTGGCTTTTAATAGAATCAAATATACTATGAATCGCGATGATATATCGCTCACAGACTTCATCGTTGAACGTCAATGACTCCCATCGCTCATTACAGTTAGAAGAAAGTTCTTCAAATATCTGAGATAAAATTCTCACATGATATCTGTTATTACAATCAATACAAGAATAAATCAACTCATAAAGAGAATAAGGCACTGATTCTCCATTCACAAAGGATCGAAGGTTAAAAGAGTTTGTCATGACTTGATTCTTATAAAGCTGTTGATCATCATAATGAAGCAAACTAAAGCTTGGGACAACATTCTGAAAGATACTCTTATAATGAGGTTCACAATATTCATGATATTGTAATAGAAATAATCTCCAATACCTTTCATGATCATAATAACAATCATTATCATTAAGATCATATTTCTTTCCAGAATGATTCATTAACTCCTGAATCATCTTCGTTCTTCCTAAATCATTCAAGATTATGGAAAGAAAGAAGAATAACATATTATTCTTATCATTACAGTATGGTAAGATTAATTCTCTTAATTTATTGTAATTCTCTGATGAAAGATTCGGGAAATAAGTTTGATTATTTTGAATAAAATGTCTTAAATAGATTAAACGAAGGAATACTTTATTCATCTTCATAGTTTTAGGAGGATTTTGTAAAGTTGCATCATGATCAAGTGTATTCTTGTTATCTTCATATAAAGAAAGCTCCGGGAAAAGGACTTTCAATTCCACTAAAAAGGCTTTATCATCAAGATCTTTATTCATTACTAAACTTGGAAGAATCTCTTCCGCTTTTCTCTCCAATCTGTTCATTTTATGAAGTTATTGTTTGGATTGCGATTAAATTGTGTTTGAGAGGAAAGAGAGATAATTAGGAAAATAAAGATGAAATGCGCAAAGGGGTATGGGCAGATTTTACTGGTCTTGAGACTTTAGACTCTCATAGAAAAAGATCGATTTTTTAACAAGACTGAATTAAAATCCATGTTGTGAGAAGGGAAAACCTCGAGTTTTAAAATAAAGCTTTCCACCCTTTGGTGTGAATGATTGATTCATAGGAAAAGCTTCTTTCAACATCTGCGGATGATATTATTCACGAAAAGAGATTGGAATTGCTATCTCTTCCAGAAGAGTAATCTTTGGCCTGAGCTGGGAGAGATAGCAATTCGAAGTGTTTCTTCGGGAATAACATCATCCGCAGATGTTGAAGGAAGCTTTTCCTATGAATCAATCATTCACACCAAGCAACGTAATCGACTGGGTTGAAGAAAATGGAAAAACTGATATTTATTAAGTGCAAACACTAGAGAAACGGTGGAAAAGTAGTGCAAAGTTTCATGTGCGATGTCTTGCAAAATTTTAAAAAACCACTAAAAACCAAAAAACTCGACTTTTTCGTCTAACTTTTGATGCAGATTTCACCTCTCCTTGCTGCTACGTCAGCACCGAACAAATAATACAAGAGAAAATGAACATCGTTTCTTTTGGTTAATTTACTGAGTTCATCACATACAAACAAGAAAGAATACACAAAGGGGAAATATATCTATTCTCCTCAAAACAACAGTTTCCGTTTAATTATGGGATTCTTTGCTTTATTTTGAATTCCCAGGCCCTCGAGTATTATCTGCAGGAAGATCGGCCTTCAAATGTGGTGGAGGTTGGAAGTAAGTCTTGTAAGGTGTAATAGCAATCTTATTAAACCACTGAAAAGGCTTCGTATAATCATGAAAGGTAATATTCGGTAAGGAGATAAAAGAATTCATCTCAGAAGACAGAGGAACTTGAATACCTGCATTATAATACAAAAACTTTGGTGCCAATACAACAGGATCATATTCATGATAGAAATGGACTAATTGTACCTTCTGTGGATACTTTAACTGAGGAACCTTCTTAAACACCGGTGGTGCGTGTAAGGTAATACAATATAACTCACGAACACGTTTGAACTTGTCAAAGTCAAAATCTAATGCAAGCATCTGAGCGATTGCTCCTCCTAAACTATGACCTGATACACGGATCTCAATATCATTATTTGGGTTTGTTTCCTTGATCAACTGTGCCACAGCTTTCTCAATGGTCACTTCATCAGGTTTCTTCTTATCTCCATAGAATAATTGGTAATACATTCTAAAAATACCTGGATGACAGGAAACAACTTCTCCCGCAATACTTTGAGTCGATCCATGATTGAAAATCCCAAAATTAGTATTCCACCAAAGCGAGATAGCATTCCCATTGGTTGGCTTCGGTGACCCTGCAATGACCACGGATACAGTTGTAATATTATTTTTATCAGATTTGACAGTTTCTGTTGGATCAACAGCATAAACATGTGCTCGCTTATATCCATATTCATCTTTAATGGAGATAATTTTACAATGTTCTTTGCCATCCCCTGCTTTCTCTTTCCTCACTTGGAATTGACCGAATCCACTTCCCCAGAAGGATTTACATTCTTCAATTAATAATTGTTCTAATGCAATTTCTTCTGTAGGTTTTAAATAATCTTCAGTAAAAGCATAAGCAAATGCTGCACCACTCATAAATCGTTCAGCATTACGACCAAGGAATCGTGATACTTGTTGAACAAAGTAAAAATGAGGATTATTTGCTTGAATATAATCTTTCTTTGTTTCTTCTTCAATTTTTTGAAATTTAATTGATAATTTCTCTGGCATACCAAAAATTGGTAAGACTGCAGGGAAGATACGGTCAGGAATGTAATTCCGACTAAGAATGTCTTTCTCTTTAACGAATGGTTCATCCTTCCATGGAACCACCTTTGCATCTAAATGATATAAGAAATAATTACAAATCTCGGCAGCAAAATGATATTGCATAGTATTTCTAAAATGAGATAATAAGTAAGCTGCATCAGCATTGTATTCTTTAAAGCTGTTGCTGTTGCGATCTTTCACAATCTTATGAAATAATTCGATCGCTCTTGCATTCCTTTCAGGTTGTAGGGCAACATGAAGCATCGCCGTGTCAGGAATCTTATAAAAGTTCTTCCCACGACCCCATTGAATTTGTCCAAAATCAACTGGTTGCAAATCTTTACTTGCTACCTCATTCCAATAACGAGCATAATTATTTTGGCAAACGTCACTAGAATCTGCCTCCCCACAAAGATTGTTCAGTTGCTCTTTCCTTGTCGACATGATCTCTTATGATCTCTTCCACGCGTTATTCCATCGACTATGAGTATATATGGTATTAGAGGAAGGGAGATCTTTTCATTTTATTCAATTTCTCTCTCTGCTCTAACCCATGCCCAATAGATGCCCACCCAGGTCAAATTGGGAAGTTGGATTAAGGACAGGGGACATTATTCGCGAAGGCAAGGCAGGCTAATTACTGTTACTATGAAATATGAAACTTTTTCAAAAATTCGGTATGATACCGAAGTTCGCATGATGAAAACAGCTTAAAGAAAAAAATAATGACAACAAAACATACTAGTAGTCAACAAAAAATACCAAGGAATGAAAATTCTTCATAAACGATGGGAGAAAAAAAAGATGGTGAACAATTACACCTTCTTGTCTTTTGGCTTTCCAGCATTGGACGAAACTCGAGTATTATCAACAGGAAGTTTGCTGCTCAAATGTGGTGGAGGTTCAAAATATGTCTTGTAAGGGGTAATCGCAATCTTATTAAACCACTCAAACACTGTAGAATACTTGTGAAAGTATGATTTTGGGACAGCAACCATTGAACTAGACTCTGAAGTCATTGGTACTTGAATACCTACATTATAATAGTAGAGGACACTTGGAGCCAACACTACAGGATCATATCGATGATAGAAATGCACTAGCTGTACCTTCTGAGGATACTTTAATTGGGGAACTTTACCAAACGCTGGAGGTGAATTTAAAGTAACACAATATAATTCACGAAGACGTTCGACTTTACTACAATCAAAGTCTAATGCAAGCATCTGAGCGATTGCTCCTCCTAAACTATGACCTGATACACGAATCTCAATATCATTATTCGGGTTTGTTTCTTTTACCAACTGTGCCACAGCTTTCTCAATGGTCATTTCATCAGGTTTCTTCTTATCTCCATAGAATAATTGAGAATACATCTTATACATCCCTGCATGGCAAGCGACTTCCTCTCCTGCAATTTTACGACTTTCACTATAATTAGAACCAAAATTGAAAATACCTAAATTCGTATTCCACCAAAGTGAAGCAGCATTCCAGTTAATATCAGTTGGTGATCCAGCAATAACGATCGAGATAGTTGTAATGTTTTTGGCAGAATCGGATGATTCAACTGGATCAACCGCATAGACATGTGCTCGTTTATATCCATATTGATCATTGATAGAAATCACTTGACAATGATTTTTACCATCTTCTGCTTTCTGTTTTCTTACTTGAAAATTAGAGAATCCACTTCCCCAGAATGATTTACATTCTTCGATTAAAAGTTCTTCAATGACAGTTTCCTCTGTTGGTTTGAGATCATCTTGAGTAAAAGCATAGGCGAATGTCACACCACTCATAAAACGCTCAGCATTACGTCCAAGGAATCGAGAAACCTGTTGAATGAAGTAAAAATTTGGATTATCTTCTTGAATATAGTTTTTCTTTGTATCTGCTTCAATTTGTCTGAATTTAATCGATAATTTCTCTGGAATACCAAAGATTGGTAATGTAGCCGGGAAAATACGTTCAGGAATGTAGTTTTTCTCAAGAACATTATTCTCCAGTACAAAGGGTTCAGACCTCCATTTGACTTCCTCTGTTCCAGGTTCTTTCCCTTCGTCTTTTGAGAGATGATAAAGGAAGTAATTACAAATCTCGGCAGCAAAGTAATATTGCATGGTATTTCTAAAATGAGATAGTAAGTAAGCTGCATTATGGTTGTATGTCTTGTAGTTGCCACCACGAAGATAGCCGTCCGGTTCTTTCACGATCTCGTAGAATAACTCAATAGCTCGAGCATTTCTCTCTGGTTGTAAAGCAACATGTAACATGGCAGTATCAGGAATTAGGTAAAAGTTCTTTCCACGACCCCACTGAATGCGACCAAAATCTTTAGGTTCCAGCTCTTTTGGATGAATTCGATCCCAAAGTTCAGCATATCTGTTTTGGACATCAGTTGGATCAGTACCACTCAATTTATCTAATTCTTCAATAATAGCAGCCTTATTCGACGACATGATACCTTACAACTCTAGAATAATTGTGAGAATTCGATGGTTTAGGTTGATTTAGGTTGAGATCTTTTCATCTTATTGAATTTCTCTCTCTGCTGCATCTCTTCGCCCTACCCACCCGCCCAACTACCATATATGCTTGACATATGCTTGTTTAATCCATATATTCTTGAACAATATGCATATTTGGAGAAACTAGGAGAGAGAGAAATGTTTTAATAGGCATAGGAGAAAAGGGGGAAGAATTTATCATTAACGATCTACCACTGAAATAAATGCACTGATGATTATCAAAAAACTTATCTTTGACTACTTATCTTATTTTCCAAAAACAGTAAAACTTCGAGTATTATCTGCTGGAAGATCGCTGCCCAAATGTGGTGGAGGTTCAAAATATGTCTTGTAAGGGGTAACCGCGATTTTATTAAACCATGCAAACGGTTTAGTATAATCATGAAAGGTTATTCTTGGCAAAGCAATTAAAGAATTCATCTCTGAAGATAGAGGGACTTGAATTCCTGCGTTGCGAAATAAAATTTTTGGGACTAAGACAACTGGATCATATTTATGATAGAAATGAACGAGCTGCACCTTTTTCGGAAACTTTAATTGTGGAACTTTTGTGAACACTGGTGGTGCATGTAATGTCACACAATATAACTCACGAACTGGTTTGAACTTATTAAAGTCAAAGTCTAATGCAAGCATCTGAGCGATCGCTCCACCTAAACTATGACCTGATACACGAATCTCGATATGGTTATTCTTATTCGTTTCATTAATCAACTGTGCCACAGCTTTCTCAATGGTCATTTCATGAGGTTTCTTCTTATCCCCATAAAACAGCTGTGAATACATTCTAAAGATACCTGGATGGCACGCGGTCTTCTCTCCCGCAATGCATTGAGTAGATCCATGATTCCAAATACCAAAGTTAGTCCACCACCATAGTCGAACAGCTTGCCAGCTACTCACAGGATTTGGTGATCCAGCAATGACAACAGAGATTGTCGTAATAGGCTTTTTATCTGACTCCGATTTCTGAATAGGATCAACAGCATAGACATGTGCTCGATTATATCCATAATTATCCTTTATTGGAATAATTTTTACTTGTTCTTTGTTATTTTCCGTCTTTTTCTTTCTTACTTGAAATTCAGCGAATCTATTATTCCAATAGGATTTACATTCTTCCATCAATAATTGTTCTAACGCTGCCTCATCGGTAGGTTTCCAACGTTCCTCAGTAAAAGCATAAGCAAATGATGCACCACTCATAAATCTTTCTGCATTTCGACCGAGAAATCGTGCGATTTGTTGGATGAAATAGAAGTTTGGACTATGCTCTTGACAGCGATGACGCATTGTCTCTTCTTCAATTCTTTTGAGCTTAATTGATAATTTTTCTGGTATCCCAAACAAATCAAGGGTTGGTGGGAAAATACGATCAGGAATATAATTCTTCTCAAGAAGATTATGCTCTTCAACTACAGTCTCATTTTTCCAATTAACGTTCCCTGCCTCTAAATGATGAAGGAAATACTTTGATACCTCAGCAGCAAAATGATATTGCATAGTATTTCTAAAATGAGACAATAAGTAAGCTGCAGATGCATTATAAGGCTTGTATTCGTTCTTTCCACTGTAACGGTCTTTCACAATCTCGTAAAATAATTCAATCGCTCGGGCATTTCTATCTGGCTTTAAGGCAACATGAAGCATTGCTGTATCAGGAATATTATAGAAGTTTCTTCCGCGACACCATTGAATTCGACCAAAATCAATTGGTTTCATGTTTTCTGAAGGAACTTCATCCCAGCAATCAGCATAATTTTGTTGACAAGCATCACTCGTTTGTCCTCCCAAGTTCTCTAAACGCTCCAAAATATCATCACTTGTAATATTGGCTCTGTTTTTGAGGATTTGTTGCTCGGGTAATTTCACAGAGATTGTATTGAAAGGGTTAAAACTTCTTCCCATGAATGAGAAACAATGAACCTCTGCAATCCATTGGAAGAAAACCCACAATATCAAAATTTTTATCGACTTCATACAATTATTATGCTTTGGTTCTGTTTGCTTCTCATGAAAGGAGTCAATGCTGAACGTTGATAAAATCTTTTCATCTTTGACAATTTCTCTCTCTGCTGCCACCTTCCCTCTATTAAGGAGCAATAAAATTGTGATTAAGGACTATTCAAAAATGGGAAATTGTTTTCTCTTTTCTTAAAAAAAAAACTTACAAGACCACTGATGAATATAGAAAGGTATTATACGACATGAGTTTGAAGTGGTTCAATAAAGCTAACAAATAAAATCTAAATTGACCTAAGAACGTGGAAAGGAGAGAATGGAAGGATTTTATTCTACTTCCATACTATCATCATCATCGTCATGAAATGTTAGAAGGACTTGCATCGCTTCAGTAGCTGCATTGTAAAGTAAAACACCATTGCCTTCTAATTTATATTCATTCGCTACGGTGTCATAGATATCTGCTAGTTTACTAATACCGTCTTGTAATCCTAGTGTCCAGGCGTCACGATCAAAGTCTGTCTCCTCTACTTCTTCGAGAGGGTAGTTAACTTGATATTTCTTAATAGTATTAGCAATCATGGCAGGTGCATAGTAAACATAGATTGCTTTTTCGTTTTGAAACCCCGATACACTCATGTAACGAATTAACTTCGTCTTTTGAAAGTCTGACAATCTCTTCCAGACAAATACAATTTTCCTCCAATGCAAATCATTTTCAGCTCGAGCTAGCGCAGTAATGCGAAGTAAGGGACAAATTTCATTATCAGGAAATACAGACAAATCAGTAGGGACATGCGACATACTAGCTCTTGCTCGAAGGTAATGATCATAAATATCGACTACAATCTCTTTTAATTTCCCTTTATCATTAAAATTTGCCTTAATTAACTCAGAATTATTTAAAATAATTAATATAGCAGTTAAATACTTATGGCACATTTCGTTAGTAAATACCGTCGATACAAATTGTTTATCGTAGTTAAAGGAGGTAAAAGCTAATACCAAGACAATAATACGAATGTAGTAATCATCACAACGTTTAATCAGCTCATATAACGAATATGGTACTGATTCCCCTTGAACAAAAGCTCCAAGATTAAAGGAGTTGGTCATGACTTGTTTCTTATAAAGTCTTTGTTCATCTTCAGACAGCAACTTGAAGCTTGGAAACACATCATTGAGAGAAGCTTCATATTGATTTAAGAATATTCTCCAACAACTATCATGATCAGTACAGAATTTATGTTCGTCAACAGTATTTCGAATCTTTTCTGTTCTTCCTAAATCATCAAAAATTAGTGAAAGAATTAAAAAGAATAATTTCTTTGAATCATTAAACAATGGTTGCATTTGCTTGTATAAAAGATCAAAATAATTTTTAGAAAGATGTCCGAAATAAGTTCTTTCTCCTTGTATAAGACTTCGTAAATAAATTAACCGTAAAAATAATTTATTAATCTCTCCGACCTTCTTCTCACTCCATAATTGAACTTCTGTTCGATCAAAAACTGCAAGGACGAGAGAAAACTTTGGATCTTCAACATTCCCAGATAAATCAGGTGTTTCATCACAAAGTGTAGAATAATATCCAATTTCTGGAATTCTTTTCTTTAATTCTTTTAAGAATTGTGAATTCTCTAAACCTGGTACAGAAAACAATTTAATGATCTCTTCCCTCCATTCTGTTGACATGCTCATCTTCTGAGACAGAAAATTCTCGTTTCTTTTCACTCAAGTTCATTAAAATAATGGAGATTGTTTGTTTCTCGCTTGGAATGAATTAAAGTCATGCGAGAAATTTAAGAGAGGGGCGAGAAATTGCCCAAATTAGCCCTGCACCAAGAAGATCTCCCGAAAATGAAAGTTTACTGGTATCTTTCTAGGACGTTAGGCAATTCCTTTCCTCAAGACTTTACAAAAGACCCTTACGAACTATAAAATTTTACTTAAATGTAAATGAAGACTTAACGATACTCGGGGAAAAAACAAAAAGTAAAATGCATCCATATATATATATATATATATGTAAAAAGGAAAAGCATTGTAATGATGACTACTCAATAACTGTGTCCACCCTTGTGTTATCCACAGGACGATTGGCACTAAAATGAGGGGGTTGCAGAAAATAAGTCTTGTAAGGGGTAATATCAATTTTATTAAACCACTCAAATGGTAAAGTATAGTTATGAAAGACAAAATTGAAAGCTCGAAATACAGCATTCTCCGAAGACATTGGCACTTGAATTCCAGCATTCCTAAACAGAATCTTTGGAACATTCACTACTGGATCATAATAATGATAGAAATGCACTAATTGTACCTTTTGTGGATACTTTAATTGTGGAACTTTAGTAAACACTGGAGGAGCGTTCAATGTCACACAATATAATTCACGAACACGGTCGAATTTGCTACAATTAAAATCTAATGCGAGCATTTGAGCGATCGCTCCGCCTAAACTGTGACCTGATACACGAATCTCAATATCATTGGTGTTAATTGTTTCCTTAATAAACTTTGTCACAGCCTTCTCGATTGTCATTTCGTCAGGATTCTTTTTATTCCCATAATATAGTTGGGAGAACATTCTGTAAATACCTGCATGACAATCAACGACCTTCCCGGCGATCTTTTGAGATGCACCACGTTTGTTCAAACCTAAATTTGTGCCCAACCAGATCTTTAAAGCGTTTGAGCTACTCAGCGGATTTGGTGATCCAGCAATCACGATAGAGATAGTAGTAATACCATTTTTTACTCCTTTTGGTGGATCAACAGCATAAACATGTGCTCGATTATATCCATACTTATCCCGAATAGAAATTAGTTATATTTGTTCTTTACCATTCTTTTTCTCTTTTCTTACTTCAAATGCATCATATTTATTTTTCCAAAATGATTTACATTCTTCCTTTAATAGCTCCTCTAATGCCGATTCTTCAGTTGGTTTTAAATAATCTTCAGTAAAAGCATAAGCAAATGTTGCACCACTAATAAAACGCTCAGCATTGCGACCGAGAAATCGTGCAACCTGCTGGATGAAATAAAAGTTTGGGCTACAATGTTGGCAAAGATTGTACTTTGTCTCTTCTTCAATTCTCTTAAATTTGATCGATAATTTCTCTGGGAGCCCAAATAAATTTAAAGTCGTTGGGAAAATACGATCAGGAATATAATTTCGGTCAATAATTTTATTCTCAATCACAAAATCCTCTTCTTTCCATTTAACTTCACCGTTACTTAAATGATAGAGGAAGTAATTACAAATCTCAGCAGCAAAATGATACTGCATAGTATTTCTAAAATGAGATAATAAATAAGCTGCACTCGTATTGTATGCCTTAAATTCACCTTCTCCTGTGATAAAATTTCCACGATCTTTCACGATCTCGTAGAACAACTCAATCGCTCGAGAATTTCTTTCTGGGTTTAACGCAACATGAAGCATTGCGGTGTCAGGAATTTGATAATAGTTCTTCCCACGAGTCCGCTGCATGTGCCCAAAATCAATTGGTTGTAAATTATCAGCTGGAACTTCATCCCAAAGATCAGCGTAGTTCTTCTGGCAAATTGAACTGGAATCCTTTTCTCCCCCAAGTTTGGCTAAACGAGCTAAAATGGCAGCGCTGGTAATATTGGCGTTACTTTTGACAGGAACCTTACTTCCCAGAAGGCTTATGGAGATTGAATTTAAGGAGCTGGATTTTTTGCATCGATTTGTTAGAAAGAATGCAGAACGGAAACAATGAAGGTGCTGCATCCACTGAAAGAAGACCCAAAGGATCACATATTTCAGAGTGTTTTTCATCTCATGAAGAAAAATAAATCGAAATCCTTGATTCTTTTATGCATCTCAGTTGAACTAACATTACCTTAACTCGATTCACTTTGGTTAACCTAACAAATCTTTTCAACTTCTGCAATTTCTCTCTCTGCTGCAACATCACTCTTCCATCCATTAAGGACGCTAATTGGGATTTTGTTGGGATAATTGTTAATCTTAATATTCTGAAACTTTTCATTTTACACAACATTTACGACTTAAGAAGAATTCTAACAGAGGAAGAACTTAAGATGCAAAACATCGTTCATAAAGGATAGTTCGAAGTATATCAAAACTAAATCAATCGCTAATCGGTGGTGAACAGCCAATTATAGCGATCACGGATGTCAATATCCATACCATCCGTACCGTAAGCCTTTCTCTCTTCATCTTTAGTTAAGTCCGTACTAAGCAACAAATATGATTCAAACATTTTGTTTTTAATTCGAAACAACGTTCCTCCTTCTTGAGGAATTAAATACCACTCAAAGCGTTCTTTATTATTTTCTTCAATTTCAGTTGAACCGTATAAAATTCGATCGAAGTTTTGATCAACATTCCAACCTAACTTTAAATAACATTTCGAACGAACATTAAAAATATGGAATGACTCTCCATCATCAATTGGGGTAAATTGCCATAATTCGGGGTGATCATGTGATGGGCTTCCAAAAGCTTGGTGATCGCCATTCGGATCCGCAGCATTGGCAAGCTTCAATGACAGTCTGAACTTATCATTAATAATTCGAAATTTTGTGATAGAGGAGCCAGCAATTTTGCGAATAGTCTCAGGAATATGAGTCTGGTAAAGCCATTCAGAAGAAGAATCATTTTTTAATTGTTTTGCTAAAGGAAAGATGTGATAAGACAGTAATGAAGCATGTAAAACCTTATTCACATCATCAGGATCTCCTGACTCTGACAACCCAACAAGAATTGTCTTTATGATATCATAATTACAAGTTTTTAATGCTGATAATGCTGCATCAATACTATGATCTCTTTCTTCTTTTGTATATTTTTTCGCGTGTGTTTCAACTTCGTTGTACGCACTTTCAGCAACAACGGAACTCTTCTGTTCTGGATTTCCTCCACTTTTCATCAGAGC
The DNA here is from genome assembly GCA_015145745.1 of Poterioochromonas sp. DS. NCBI lineage: Eukaryota > Synurophyceae > Ochromonadales > Ochromonadaceae > Poterioochromonas > Poterioochromonas sp. DS. The sequence continues at coordinate 167,497 of VKHI01000017.1, forward strand.
AGTGGGTAAACTCTTTAACAATTTAGGAGAAACTTGAAACGCCACGTCCTTCAAGCCACCAGTAACCTTCTTTAACAAACCCGCAGTTGCTTGTTTTGCCTCCTTCTTCAAAAGTTTTCCCAATTTTGATCCTCCTTCATGAATCATTTGAACCACCTCATGGAGGCTGACATGTAGTGGTGTTGGTTCAAGTATTTTCACGACAGGATAAGTTCGAGATAATTTTTCAAACTTATCAGAACTATCCATCACCCACAATTTATTGTGACTTGCTTGATTACGAACTACGACCACATCAGCTAATTCTATATCCAACAACTTTAATGGTTTCCCTGGAGCTTCTACGAGATATCCATTACAATAATTTGGAAATGCGAAAAATAGGAGTAAATCTTGAGCAAGCATCGAAGGGAATCCGCCGTCTATAAACTCATTTCTAAGCTCCTCATATCGATAACATGACAATCCGGTTACTGGATCAATTGTAACATATGTCACATCGCTTTTAATGAAAGTTAAGGTAATCCCAGCGTTAATATACCGCATCAGTTCTTTGAAAATCGCTTTCCCATCAAATGGATACAAATAAACCTGATCAGGGCGAACTGCATGTTCATTGATTAACGCTTTCCGAATAAACATTAAGAAAGGACCTAAATGGAAAACTTTTAATTCTTTGCGTCTGGTATCAATCTCAGCGACTAATAAAGGTTTTCTGGTCTCTTTATCAATACCAGTATCGAAAAGTCTCAAATTAATCAAATACTTTTTGATTACGCTTGGTAAGATCACACTTTCCTTCTTATGACCTGCTAAAATTTCCCTTGTTGGCACAAAACGACCAAGGTCAGCACTATCCGTCGAATTAACAGCTCGATTGAATGCGCGCTGAATTGCATCCGCAGGTTCACAAGTGGCAATAATCAGGTGTAACTTCGCTCCTCCTTCAGCAAGGACATCCATTTTATCCTCTGAAGATTTTACAACATCTAATAAGACATCTGGACGCTCTGTCATGGATTTTAGTGTTTTCATTATTTGATCAGCGATGTAACTGCTTTCTTCATGCACTAAAGATGCAAATTTACTATCCTTACTAGAAATACTCTGTGTATAGAGCAATGGCTTGTAATCATCAGGATTTATTTGGCAACTGGAATCGGATTTCTTAATGTCTCTCTTAAGAGTAGATTTACCGGATGCCGGACCACCTACAACTGCCCAGGCAATTCTTTGAAAATGATTCTTTCTATATGGTAATTCTGGAACTTTGTTTAAAGCAGTCCAAATTTCTTTCATTTCAGGATTTTTATCACGAATTGCATCAAAACATTCCTGAACAACTCGATTTGCCTTTGGTTCAAAATAATCTCGAAGTAATTCATCTACCGCTAACATTCTCATAATTTTCCTTGCTTGAGAAGGTGAAATTTTACATTTTGTTGTGGCTACTCTCTCGCGAATGGCCAATCGAGATTTTTCAATGAATTTATGTAATGTTACCTCTCGCATAAGCTCTAAAGGATCATCAAAGTAACATTGATCTAGGTAAATCTCATAATCATGTCTAATCCGACCAAACTTACTGTTCATACGTTTAATAAAGTTTTGAATTCGTTGTAATTGTAGAAATGGTTCTCTTAATTCTGAAAGCTGTTGACTTGTAATTTGATAATGCGTAATTAAATAAACAATAAATTTATGAAGTACCATACGTTGTGGCATAAAGACAACTAACTGTTTTTCATCATATCCTGTTGCCTTTTTCAATAAGGTAATTTCATCGGCTGAACGCATCCCTTCTTGATAGATTGTTGCATCATCTTCAATTAAATTTTCCCACAAAACGCTCCAACCATTCTGAAACTTTGCACTTTGTTCAGATAGTTGAATATGACCTTTTTCAGCAGCTGTTTGAATTAATAGATCTAAATAAAAACTTGGAAGTTTCGAAAGATCATTAATATTCTTTGAAATAATGTTGACATGATCAATAAATAATCTTTTATTATCAGGTTCAAGATTGTGAATGATATCAGGTTTTACATTCGAATAATAGTATGTTCGTTGTTCTGACTGAATTAAATGAAGTGAAAGTATTACCTCATTTTCCAGCTTCTCATAGATGAAAGAATTTCCTTGTACTTCATAACCTTCTTTATTGGTTCTTTCAATATCTGAAAGATCGAATAAAGTCGTATAAAATTTATACCAGAACTGAATCTGGCCTTCCTCTCTGGAGTCTTCTTCGTCTTTCGAGTCTTTTCCTTCCGGTTTCTTTCCATTCACAAGAGGTAAACGGATAAGATATCGTTGTTTTTGATCTCCTTCTACAATTTCAGGAGCTGCCATTTCTAAATACATACAAACAAAGGCAATTAAAGCTTGTGCAACTCTTGCATTACCATCTTCAAAGAAATGGTAATGTGCAGTAATTTCATAATCAATTTTAGCTAAAGTTTCAAATACATCATACTCACGATGATTAACAATTCGATGAACAAAAGTCGTGATAAAGTCTTCAAATTTGTTTGGTATTAATTCTTTTTTTATTTTTGTGTAATCAAGATCAGCAGTTCGAAAACATAAGGAAATATCATCGACTAGAAGGATTGAAGCGATGATTTGTTTCGTAGAATTGGTAACATCAACTGCAGTCGCTTTCTCTTTCCTTAATCTCTCTGCTTCGCTATAAATCAATTTAATTGAATCAAGTAAAGAAACATAATGCGAAGCATTCTTTCGAATACCTTTCACTTGACTTCTTAATAAAGGATTCTGTGGTAAAGAAGCTTCATAATTTAATGTTGAAGTTTCTGATAATATATGCATATTATCTAATATAATATTTTCATAGTAATGAAAAGTTTCTTCTCGATCAAGGGTTTTAAGCTTTCTTGGAAGATCTTCTGGTTGAAACTTTCGATCAATTTTAAATTTTTTCAGATAAAAGGTTTCAAACTGTTCGTCAATATCACGATCTGGATCTTTAATAGAAAAGACTAAAAAATAATGAGTCGGACCAAGAAAGATAGGGAAATCACAATCAGCGAGTAATAACACGCATGATGCGAGTAACAGTGATGCGGCATTACAGCCGATCAAAGTTTCTGAAAAGAACATATCAGCAAAACTCATACGGTATTCAACCCATGCAGCACATTTTCGAGCTAAGTCATTCTTCGTCTTCTTGTCAGGCTCGTTAATGATCACTAGTAAACGATCAGCTAATTTTTCTAAAAATTTGGAGAATTTATTCTGTGCTTCTTCTGAGGTAAATATTCTTTCTTTAAGAATAATCTCTGATGTCACCGATGTAATAATGGAAACAACAGTAAATTGAAGAAATGAAATCAATTGCATGTCAAAATTTTGCACGACGAGAGATAAAGTTTGGAATGCGTCTAGAAAATTTTCTTGTACTAATTCACGAATTTCAACATTTTTCAAATCTTTCACCTTCTTAAGATCAATATAAGCCGCTTTGGTATTTATTTTTGCAAGAAATGAACAATCATCATAGTCATGTAATGTCTCTTTCGAGAGTTCTCGAGGTCCAAACTCAAGCCGATCATAACTCACGTCAATAATCCCATCAGAAGCGATTCTACTAGTTGCAATGAAGTTTAAGAGGACATGTTGAGAATGCTTGATTTCCGTCATCGGAATGATCTCTCTGATTTGTCTTCTTGGATCAGAGTATCTTGTTGTTGTACATCATCTCCTTGCATCTTTTTTCATCTTATTGAATTTCTCTCTCTGTCGCAATTGCCTGCCCTCGCCCATTTGCCCACAGCAAGATATTGGAAATTCGATTTTTCCAAGAAAAAACCATGGAATTCCAATGTTTTTCTTTGAAAAATCGAATTTCTCAAAACTTTTCCGGTGATTACGCATACCCCGGATTCATGAGTGTTGTACCAAAAGTTCTTCGTAAAGATGAAATCATTTGAGGGAGTTATTAGAAGAACAAGTCCTTATTACTGTTTTTATTGTTGCTGTGTGGAATAGAAATGACGACCCTATACATGCTAATGAAATTCTACATAAACACATTGCTGCTATCTAATATATTTTTCTTATATAAATTCATCCAGCTGTTGAAGAAAGGTGCTGTGGTTCGGAATGAATACTAAAAGTTGGTATAAAACTTTCTCAAAGTAAAAGCTAATTGTCTTGCAAGCTTCTTAGTTTCTGAAGATGTTTCAGAATTACTTGCATGGCTGCTAATAGGGCAAGCTAAAAACGAACATAGTACAGTAAGAGAAGTTCATTTAAGAAAAGAAGAACTTACCAGTGGTGGCGACTCGAAGATTTGATTGTGATCGCGCAATATCCCATGGAGTCAGAAGCCATGGTTTACAACAATCTGCCGCCATCGCATGGAACATCACACAAAAGGATAAATAACGTTCCAGCGAAGCGATGCGACATTCATAAAACTGCTGAACAATGGTTTGAAGCTCTTGAACTTGCCTTGTTTGAGTATCCAATTTTGACGAAAATGCAGAACGAACAGCTGGATCAAAGCTTTTTTCTTTTAATTGAGCAATTTTGTCGCTTTTCAAGATATTAGCATGTAATACTTCACGATTCGTTGATACAAAATCAGCAAAGACGGAAAGACTGATTGAATCTGAGTTAATAAGGATTTGAGGATCAATATGATGAACACCATATGGAATGACTTCATCAGATATCTGGTTATGAGCACTTGCGTTGGACATCCTTCTAGGCGGTTTGTAATGGGTTGAAGTATTCAAAGAACCTTTTCGAAACACTGCACGACTCAATTTTGCTCCAGCTTCACCTCTCACACTGCTATTTAGACGATGATGATTGGCCCGAACGACTTGAGATCCTAATTCCATCGTTCGACGTAAGGCTCGTAAAATAGAGACGGTGAAAGGCTTCTGCGCAAGGAAAAGCCGATCATACAAATACTCATCAACAAATTTCCTTCTTCCTGTAATTCTCATAACTCCAGTAGTTGAGTGATGAGTGCTATAGTGAGATAAAGATTTCTCAGAACCTTCTAATACGATATGCGTTGCCAATCCAAGGTTTGGTTGGTAAGGATTATGACCAACTGTGACAAACTCTGGACTACTTCCATCCTGCTCATAGGAGGGATTGCGAATAAATGCAGCCTGTTTGGCGGCAAGCAGCACAGAAGCCTCCGATTTCGCTAAAAATAAATGTTAGAAAAATTCATAAATAATAATAATAAAATAGATAAATAGTATTACTTACCTAAACAACACAACCGACCATCAGGTCGGCCGAGCGCAATCAATAAGCCTCGAGCTACACGATGAGTAAAACGATGCACAAAATGATCTAAACCTGATGCACCGTGTACATCGACGGATACAATCGAATAAGACTGTGAAAATAACTTACTAACAAAAATTTCAGTTAATTGATGAACTGCTGGCGTATCGACGATAACGATAGTTCGTTTACCATGTCGAGCGGCGTAAGGGCGGCCATCAATTAAACGAGCGAGACGAGTAAAGTTTTTCACCAGATAAACAAAGAAAATTCCATCTAATAACTGTAATAATGCGCCAATGAGAGTATACCCAATACCTTGATGGTAAATTACAGAAGGGATGCGAGGAGTAAAGACCAAATATCCACCGCCTAATGCATGATGTCCGGCCAACTCACCATTCCCGATGCATGCTCGAACAAGGGATAATATTGCATCACCAATAATCCCAAAAATTGTTATGGAGCAACCAACAGACAGGATAATATAAATACCGACAAATACTAACATATGCCAAGGCTCATTAATGTGCTTTGCCCAGGCTTTACCTTGCTTTACGAGTTTATCATTGACGATTTCAGTATTTTGACGATCAATCGATTGTGCAAATTGGTCGAATCCCACAATATCAGAGATATTTGGGATTAAACATTCACTAACAAGGGATTTAAGGTCATCAATACAGCCATCGGAAAGATTGAGCATAATTGAAGGGGATGAAAAGGACGATGGAATATAGCAAGGTAGAGACGAATTTTGGGCTTGCAAAGGTTCCAATCCTGGCGCAGTATATGAACTCTCATGATATAACCTCATGGAAAAGGAAGACTTTGGTCTCATGAAAGAAATCGATTTCCCTAAAGACCGATCAGTTCCTGCAGTACTGGGGCGAAGAGGGGATTGCACAGTCAAGCTATTTTCAGTTTTCGCTTCCTCCTGCAGCTTCGCTCTTTCTCGTCGTTTGAGATAAAGATGGCGCATGAATACGGCTTGAATAATAAGAGCCGCGCGATCGTATTCCCATGGGTGAATAAATCTCCACGCGGCGTATTTTTGCCGACAAACGTCAATCATCAATAATAGCAACCGCGTTAACGTATGCCACGTTGCAGCAACCGCAACGGATGAAGGCTCCGCGGGACGATGACCAGAGTAATTGTTAAATACCCGATTCTTGTGGTATTGGACATTATGCTCATGATAAGATTCAATAATCACTTGTTCCATTTTACTATGAAAGCATCCTGTAAGTATCCAAACTTTCTCATAAGTCATTTTCACCATTTTTCTTGTTGCATGTAATGTTGGAAATGTTTGTCCTGATTGACTAATTAATAACACGCAAGTATTATTTTTATCAATGCGTCTTCGTAAAATTTCATCGGAACCAGGGAAAAATACTTTGGTTGCGCTTTCATCACCAGTACCTAAGAGCCTGAACACGCCCATAAATTGATGAGAGAAAATCTAAAGAAATCAATCGTACTTACTTGTTTGCACTAACTGTGGCTACATTTAAATTGGGAAAAATAAGTCTGAGATCTGCCGCAAATTGTTCTGCTAACCATAAAGAGACTTCGACTCCTGCAATAATCAAATCGATAGTATCCTTTTGCTGCACGATTCGTTTGTGCATTGCTCCAACTAAGTTTTGCGCGAGAGCATTACCTGCAACTCGCTCAATAGAACTTGGATTTGACCATGCATGGTCAATGGCATTTAAGACCGCTGGAGTAACTTTCAGATCTGCCGCAACAAGGTCAACTTTTGGATCGTACGGAATGGGGGCTGACGTGATACTCAATGATCGACTCAAAATTGACTTGGCTGTTGCTTCTTTGCTCGTCACAAGCGAGTAACTGCGAATTTCAACGCCACAATCGAGCAGCAGGTACGGTAATTTCCCTTTTCTTTCAAGTTCTTCCTGGATGAAATTCTCTTCGCGCTGCTGCCTTTGTTGTTGCCTCGATTGCAACTGACTTGTTTGATTATTGCGCAAAGCCTTCGCCTTTTCTTCGTCTTTTCCGATAAAAGACCCTTCAACTAAACTTCTTGAGACTCCGAGCCGAAAGATTTCACCGTGGGAATCAAGGTCAATTCTTTGCGACAGCCACCTTCCAGATTCATACACCGGGACAGCGAGGGCTTCGGCTTCTGAGGCGAACAGCACAATAGGTTGATAGGGATCGTAAGATAAAGACATGGGTTGTCCTTTACTTGCAATAATAACAACACCAGGTTCAAGAGTACAGTGTGCTTGAAGACCAAACGATCCTTCTGCTCGCGATAAAAGTTCCGTCATTGCAGTGTACAAATCACCTCGAAGAAATCCACGAACGGTATGATGAACAAATGCTTGAAGCTTTAAAGTGGACCAATCTTTGACCGCGGTCAGAATTTCAGGTTTAACGTTTTCATTTCTGCTTTGAATATCTGTCACAGCGCAATTAATAAACTGTTTAACTCCATCTTCATTAATGCTATAATAATTGCGTTTCACAAGATCAAACTTCCCTGGAGGAATGATTGTAATCATGTTGTTCAAGTGAATACTCCAAATTAAGTCAAACCATTCTCCCCACACAACCCAATGCCTTTGGGGCGGCATTGTATTCTGCGCGGCCTTCGATAATTGTTCTCCACCGCTCACATCTAATGGAGAAGACAAGACGCATCTGACATAAGCCAAACGTGCTGCAGCTGCCCATCGACCTTGCACTCGCATCAAGTCCATACAACCAGCGATCTTCGAAGAGTCGCTGCTTGTGTTGTTTGGAGTATGAAGAACTCTCTCTAGCCACAAACCAATTTCATTAACTACCATAACTTGAGAATAGGCGGACATTGCATCAAAATCCCCATTATGGCTAATATGAATACCGACAGTGGTTGTGGCCTTCTCAAACTTGCCAGAAGATGCATTAAAGAGCCATACAACCTCATCATGGAATGGAACCCACTCGTGTGGGTGAAGTTCAGTAACTTTATTAATTGATGACGTCGCGAAACGAGTATGTCCAATAACTATAGCCAGGAAACAATATTAGCGATAAATTGAAATCGTTATTTGATTAGTACCTGTAATCGTGGCTTTGGGATCCGGCAATCGGCCAAAACGTTGACGCATATAAAGTTTCGAAAGATCAGCGGCTAATGGATGCCTTTTACGGGCAACCATCCTGACTCGAACATTTTTTGCGATCGGAATGGCTGCTGCTTGAAACAGAGAATCAAAGTGAGATTGTCCTTGCTCTTTTTTGGTGACATACTCATACTCTAAGCTTGAAAAACCTCCAGCTTGACCACCTCGAATCTCGGTGCAAGCAGTTTGAGCTTCTAATATCTTCACAACCGAAAGAGGCTTTTCTTTCCTTGCCGAAACATCATCACCAACACTATCAGCGCGGAAGCGAATCCCTTGAGATTTGGACACTTGATGCATACTTTCATTAATTGATTGATCTAATGGATCCTGCGCAACAATAGGCTTATGAAAGGACGGATTATGATTGCTTGCATTGTCCGTGGATAGAGGATTCACCGCTGCCGCCAGAGCCAGTAACCCGAAATTCCCACACATTTCAATTCACGAGCAGACCTCAAAGCAACTTTCCAATGGTAACAATTCAGTGATGAATAAGGTGATTGATTCTCTGTGTTTTCAGCGACCAGAACAACGTAAACTATAATGATTTTGTAATTGCATGCAACTGATCAAGGCCGAACAAGGCCGAAAAGATATACGACGCTAAATTGTGAAAATTGGTTCTTTGATTGAAAAAGAATAACAACAAAGATGGAGGAGAATCGAGAGCCAGAAGAGATAAAGGACAATGAAAGTGATTCAGACTCAGAATGGTATGAAAACATGGCTAATCAACCGTTTTTAGAGGCTGAAGCAGTCAACCTAACTGAAATGATTGTGGAACAGGAAGCTGAGAATGATTCAGAAGAGCAATACTTTGATCGATTGCAAAAGACTAATCCAGAAATCAGTGAAGCAATCTTTAAAAACGAAAACGATTATATCTGGCAAGGTTTACTCAGACAAGTACATAATTCCAAGCTTGCTGCGCCGATAATGTCCTCAAACCCTGAAGAAGGATATTTTTCTCAAAAGAAAGCGAAGGCATCCTCTAATACCCTTCATTATCAAAAGGCGCTAACTGAGATTCCAGTAATTCCTAACTCAAATCAAAATGATACAACGTTAATGCTCTTACAACAATGGCTTTTCTCTCATTTACCTCAATCATCTAATTTCTTCCAACTTGTTAATTCCTTCATTAATCACACAAATTATTGGCAAATTAGTCCGCCACCAGGTTTTCAACAATCCTTTTATGTGGATGATATTATCCATCCAAGTTTTATTGCTTCAATTCGCATTAACAGTAAATTTAACTTCATTGAAGTAATGATCTTTCAATCCCTTTCTTTATACCATCCAGACAATAGGAAGCTCATTACGACTCTTGTGAATGCCTTGATTCACCATGTATTTGATAAGTACTACGAGTTTCCATCGATCAAAGAAGGCATTGAAAGTGAGTTTCAACGAAGACAGTTACCATGTTCTTTCCGTTTTGCTGGACTTGATGCTGATTTATATGAGGAAATATTTCTAAAAAGTATTTCGATAGAATCAAATCTACCATTATCTACATCAACAATATCATCATTTGGTAAATCACAATTTAATGGTTTTGATTTTATGTTTCAAGAAGAATGGGATGAAGTTTGTCATTTATACGTATTCTCTGCATTAGATTCTCCTTCTATTTTAGACCTTACTGAGAAAGAAAAGATTGATCTGAATAAAAGCAATTTAATCCTTGATAAAATTAGGTAAATTCAATTTTCCATTCTTGAGAACTCTGAGTGATTGTATGATCTTTCCTTTTTGTCTGATTCAAGGGAATCTGATGCAAGTCTTGTGAATGGAACTTGGAAATATCGCTCAGATTATTCCATTTATATGGTTCAGCGTATGATTAAAAGTGGAAGATGCATCGGAATCAGAAATACTATCACTGATGAGCTTGTTTCGTGGTGTTTAACCTATGATAACGGTGCGCTAGGGATGCTATACACTAAGGAGGTGAGATTCCTCACGATTTAAGCACCCTCTCCCTTTTTATCCAAGTTTTTGATTTATTATAGGAATACAGAGGTCAAGGATTAGGGAAAGTTGTCGTCAAGGCATTGATCAAATGCTTATTCACAGAATTTCAATATTCTAGTGCTCCGTTCTGTTTCATTGAGATCAGTAATGTCTCGTCAATGAAACTCTTTCAATCTCTTAGCTTTTTGAAAATAAAAGATGTTCTCTGGAAAGGTATTGAAAGTCGGAGGAAAAATTAAATCAAAGGTTCGTTGAACTACGTTCCGTTAGGACCTGTTGACGAGGTCAATATAGTAATAGTGCTGTCGTTGCTCATTGGTCGAAAGATTGATTGAATCACAGTAAATTAGAATTTGCTCTGGTTTAGTACTCTTTCATCCCCTCTTTTCTTAAATTATTGAAGAATAAAAAAAACGATCTTTGAAGGAGAAGAAATTCGTTGATAGTCACTACATGAGAGGAAATTCAACAGAAAAACAAAAGACACTCATATAATACGGGATACGACTATCAAGTAATGCTTTCAAATGATCTTTAGTCTTCAAATCAATCTTCTCGTTCTGAACTTTACGTTCAAAATTTTCAATGCGATAACGTTCAGTACGAATATCACGATCACCATCATACCAAGATTCGTATATTCTTTGACTTTCTTCCTGACTGTCCTCTTCCGACTTATCTTCATCCGCAGAAGATTCTTCTTCAACTTCTTGCGCTTCTTCGTTCTTCATCGCGGAATTAATTTCATTCTTGTCAAAAGAGCGCAAGTTCTTGAATAATTTCCTCAAACGCCGTTTCCCCATATACTGAAGATTGAGGAAGTATTTTAATTGATTGGTAGAAGCACATTCTTTAAATAAGAAAGAAGTAAAATACAAAAGAAATTCTTCAAGATTCAAATAAGACATAATTTCACCACTTAATTCAATCGGAAGTTGATTTATCAACTTCTTTGATGGTATTGAACAATAGGAAGAATAAAACATTTGATAAAGAAGCATACCAATTTTATTATAAGGTGAAAATTTTAACAGAGTGGTTGTAATACAATGAACATCTTTTTGAGATTCAAGTGTATATATATCATGTAATGTGCATAAGAATAAGAAAAAAGAAATAATTCCAATTTTTAAAGATTTTCTTGAATTTTGTAATACCTTTTTATTCGTAGATACTTTCTCATTGAGCATTTGAGAAAAAGGTGATCTTAATAAAGTTGATGGAATTTGATGAAATTTTTTTTTCATTTGAGAAATGAATAAAGTCGAAAACTGATAACATCGAATATCCATAGCACTTAACTTAACATAAAACTCTTCTTTTTCTTTTTCTTTTTCTTTTTCTTTTTCTTCCTCTTCTTCCTTATCAAAGTCAATATCACTTTCATCATCTCTACAGAATTGTTCGAAGGTTTTATTATCCATTAAATATCTTTGAAATTTAGTCATTTCATAAGGAGACAAATAATGTTGATCAACTTTTCCACATATGAAATATTCATATGAATGTGTAATAAGTTCATTTCTTTGCAGTGAGACAATATTTCCAATATCTAAACCATGATATTTATGATGATGTAAAGAACTTGGTAAACTTGCAAGACACTTTACTCCATTTTGATCAAATACTGTAAATTGATAATTTCCAAGTACCTTGATAATAATTCCATGACATAATTCATAAGTATAATTATAATTTCGAAGAGTTTCACTGTAATCTTGAAAATAAAATGGGACAAGATCAGATTTTTTCTCTCTTTCTTCTTTATTTCTTTTCAATTTCTTAATACGTGATATTTTAGCATCTTTATTTGCTGCAATCATAGCTAATGATTCTATGAGTTGATTATTTTCTTGCTCCATTTTTCCCTGGCTCTGTTTACTCAAGCGCGATTTATTTATGATTGACTTCTCTCAGTTAAAATATTAAAGAGATGTTTTTCAAGAGAAAGGAGGGAGAGAGTAGAGAGATTTTTCTCGATTAATAAAAAACTCGATTTTTACATCCGACTATTCATTATTGACTTATACAGTGAGCGGAAAAGGCTATCATCAGCAGAATATAAATTTGTTGAATGAATGACATCCATGTTGTCGTCTCTGAGTCATATCTTTTGCGGTCTGCAGTGAGTGGGTCGAGTTGAGATGGGCACCGCTGGGTTTTAAAGAATCGACAATTGATCTCTGTCTCAAAGTTTAGGGAGAGAGGTGTAGGTAAATTCCTCTTCGTAAGAGTGGAAAATGAAGAAAGTTTTTAATTTAATCCAAGATTTTCTTGAAATTTCCTTTTTTTATTGTCCTTTTTCTTACTCTATTCAAATTAGATACATTGAATATTAAATAAAATGAATGAAATGAAAAGAAAAGAAAACTCACCTCTTTTATATCTCGCTCTTTCCAGTCACTTCGCTTGATTGTCATTGGTCTATAAAAGGCATCAAGGAATAAGTTACATAGGGGAAGGTTCTAGTGTCGTTTACCTTGTTCCTAGATACTTTCCATTCATCTCTCTTATTGCTCGAATACAATCATTTGGATCTAAAAACGAAACAAATCCATAACCGCGTGCCTTACTATCAGATTTTCCCACAATAACTTTCGCTTTAGCAAAAGATGGGAAGATCTGGAAATGCTTTGATAGCATTTCTGTTGTCACTTCTTTCCCTAAATCTCCAACAAAGATTCGAAAATCATTTTCTGGCCATTCTTGTAATGTATCATCTACCCATACATCACCACCTGCTTTTCGAACAAATTTCTTATTTTGTCGTGGAATAAATGCTGGTGTATGATGAGAAGTAGTGTTGGTACTGCTACTACCTGCTCCTACAACAGAACCTTCAGATTGATTTATTGCTTCATAAGTGAAAATAGGATATTGAGGAAGGAGTTGATTGGAATTTTTATTAATCTCTGCAGGTTTTGAAATGACTTCATTCAGAACAACAGGTTCAGATGTCGTTGTTACCTCTATCCTTGCTTGCTTTGACGGTTGATTATCAGCATCATCGATATAATTTTGCTTATATTCGTCAATATTTTCTTCAACTTGTTGAATTTCTGCAAAGAAATCACCTAATTCATCTTCTTTTTCCATTTTTTCTTTCTTTTAATAATTCTCTTCAATCGAGAGAGAGGGTTTTGGTTTCGCTTATAACGAAAGTTGTTGGAATCAATGTTATTAAATTAAATTAGTCAAAAAGGAGTAAGAATTTCAGCTATACAAAGTTTTTTTTTGATCTTATTTACATAAATTGAGAGGGTTTGTGTTTCTTATAAATGAGTAGTTGTTGGTTCATTTCAACGAAAAACTCGTAAACAGATATGTCAGTTTTTAAGGGTAGATGCTGCTGGAGAGAAAAATTTGAAGTGTGCCTCGAGACATCTGGAAACATGAAATGCAAGAGACATTGATCTATAGATTTCGAGCACGCGTAGGATGAAGACATTTAATCAGATTAATGCATCTCTCCTCGGATGCGACGAGCCAGAGCGATGTCTTTTGGCATGATAGTGACACGTTTAGCATGAATGGTACAAAGATTTGTATCTTCGAATAAACCGATCAGGTAGGCTTCGACAGCCGTCTGTAAAGCAAGTAAGGCATGTGGCTGGAATCGGAGATCGCTCTAAAGACAATAAGATTTTAATTTATATTTTTCGATAAGAAACTGAGACATATAACTTACTTTGTAATCTTGTGTGATTTCACGAACTAAACGTTGGAAAGGCAACTTGCGAATGAGTAATTCAGTTCCCTTCTGATAACGTCGAATTTCTTTTAAGGCCAGTGTCCCAGGACGGAATCTAATATCATGAAAGGAAATAAGACTGAGTTCATCGTTGTTTAATTAATAATCTGCAAAACGAACCTGTAATGGGCTTTCGTTTTCACACCTCCAGATGTTGGTGCTGATTTTCTTGCGACCTTCGTAGCCAAATGTTTTCTTGGAGCCTTACCACCAGTTGATTTGCGAGCAGTCTGCTTGGTTCGTGCCATTATGCCACAATTAAACGAAGAATATAGAAGAAGTGAGACACCAAATAATTAAATTCTGTTTGTTCCGATTTTTCTCACAACTTTGAAACAGGTAACCGTTTAACAAGCTTTCGGTTTCCGGTTTTCGAATTTTGTAAAAGCGCTTTTCTGATTTGTTGGTCCTGGATAAAAGTCATTTTCGGTTTTGTGTGGATTGGGCTCCATTTCTTTTCATAAACTACTATTTCATTAGCAAATAATGTCAGGTCGAGCAGGTAGAGGTGGTTTCGGTGGTCGTGGTGGTGGAGGAGGAAGAGGTCCTCCTGGAGGTCGTGGTGGAAGAGGCGCCCCTGGTGGTAGAGGTGCTGCTGGTGGACGCGGTGGTGGACGCGGAGGGTAAGTCTCCAAATAATGCATAATTTGCACCTTTATGATCACTTATTTTTATAGCGGACGCGGTGGCGGTCGTGGTGGTGGACGTGGTGGAGGACGCGGAGGTGGAAGAGGCGGTAGAGGTGGCATGAAGGGTGGTGTGAAGGTTGTCATCGAGCCTCACCGTCACGAGGGAGTCTTCATCGCTCGCGGTAAAGAAGATGCTTTGGTTACCTTAAACTCAACTCCTGGAAAGGATGTCTATGGTGAAAAGCGTATCCAAGTCGATGGTCCACCTGGCCCAGATGGCAACCCAATCAAGCTTGAATACCGTGTCTGGAATCCTTTCAGATCCAAGTTAGCTGCTTCCATCTTAGGTGGTGTTGATCATATTCACATGGGTCCTGGATCGAAGGTCTTGTACTTAGGTGCCTCCGCAGGAACCACAGTTTCTCACGTCTCTGATATTGTCGGACCTACCGGCTGTGTTTACGCTGTCGAATTCGCTTTACGTCCAGGACGTGATTTAATCAACATGGCTAAGCTTCGAACTAACGTCATTCCTATAATAGAAGATGCTCGTCATCCGTTGAAGTATCGTATGTTGATGGATATGGTTGACACAGTCTTTGCTGATGTTGCACAACCTGATCAAGCCCGTATTGTTGCTTTGAATGCTCAACACTACCTCAAAACAGGTGGACATTTCGTTATTTCTATTAAAGCCTCTTGTATCGATTCAACTGCCCCACCTGAAGCAGTCTTCGCACGTGAAGTCAAGAAATTACAAGAAGAGAACCTTAAACCACAAGAACAGTTGACTCTAGAGCCTTATGAACGTGATCACGCAGTTGTCGTTGGTGTCTATCGTCCTTCCAAGAAATAAACGTTCTTCAAACTATCAAGCTTCCCATGCTCTTCATTCTTAATTCTGTATATTGCTTCCACACAAAACTCAAAAACTTCCCAAACTTTATAAATTTAAAGAAAAATAATATTTGCATCGAATTTAGTTCACAAACAAAACAAAGAAAGAATAGAGAAGAACAAAGCGTACCGAAACAAACACTAAATAGATTCATCCTGGAACGGATTAATGATATTGTATTTACTAATCAAAGGACTGTGTTTTATAACTGCTAATGCCTCTAATTGATGCCATAGAACTTGATAGAGTAATGGCCAGTAGCAATAATGTGTGCAATCAAAACGATAATATGTATTGCAGGTATGCATTTCTTCAAGAGGTCTAGATTAAAGTTCAGAGAGATGATAACAAGAACAAGACAAGATCATACTTACTTGGTGATATTTGCGAGTGGTAAAACATGAATTGCTTTCTCAAAATTTGGATATTTCTCACGATCATATAAAATTGATCGAACCATTTCGTTCCTCCAATCAGCTACTTCTGAATCATTGGTAATCTTAGAACAACATAAACCACCAATAAATTCCTGGAAAGGGTAAGAAGAATAATTCACTGCTTTTAAAGCTTCTGAAGCGGCATAAATCTCATTTTTATCATAATTTCCTGAATAATCGTTACGATTTGACCAATGTTGGCGAAGTGTCTCATGCCAAGCAATGGTATTATCAAAATGAGAACGTTTCTTAACGGATGTTAACCATTCAAAGACAACAGGTAAGATAGGACCGTATTCAATTGGTAAATTATACCATAAGCCCATATTAGCAAGTATAAAAACATTTTTTGATTGTTCATAATTTAATTGATTAACATAACGTGCAGCATTACCATAAACTCCTTCTGTCTCAGTACGAAGATAATCTATTTGAATTGAAGGATCTTCCTCTTTAGAAAATAAACGATAATTCTGTTTTGGATCCATATAATCTTTCTTCTGTTCTGTTAATATTTTTTTATAACAATCAACTGATTTTGGTCCTAATGATATTGCATAGAGGGTAATAGCTTGACCAGCTAATGGATGATATTTATATGTAATATTATTAGCTTTAAAGACGGGATACTGAAAACGACGATTCTTACTAAGTGGGAAATAAATATGTAAATAAGTATCACATGGTAATATGCCAAAGACATTTCCATTAAATTTTGCTTGACCATTCGTTTCTCGTGAAATTTCGCATTGTAATGCTTGTAATTTTTGTCTCATGGTTGAATCACCAAGCATGATAAAAGTTGTATTTGTTAAAAATAAATGTGCAAAAAATGATAATAATGGCTTCGCATCAGCGTTCTGATATCCATCCACGCCACGTTTAAAGTATTTTCTTGCAGAGTTGAAAGGACCATAACAAGGATAATTGTTATTTCCCATTCCTACGCCACAAAATTGACGTCTACTACCTTTCGAATAATGATAACAATCATCTGCTCGAACATCTTGAGGAAACTTTAAGCGATCAGTACTATTGAGTATACATAAATCGGCTGGTTGATACCACTGCCCCAATTCATTTTCACTTAAATCCACCCATTGAAACGACTTTTGATTCAAAACCTTCATATAATCATCAAATAAACTCATAACTTGAGAAATTAAAAGACTAAAGAAGCAGAAAAATGAAACAAATAACATTTTATATGCCATCTTTATCAAAACCTTCTCTCTCGTAATTCACGGTCTTGAATTATCGGAAATTACGTTTGTTCAAATTTAGGAAATAGAAATTTAGGAAAGAAGGAATCTGGGTTGTTGAAAAGATTTTGGTTGATTTTTGATTGATTCCGCAAAGTGTTGGTGCATAGTTAATTCACTCGAAATTACAAGACAATCTTGAGTAACCCGCTTGTAGTCCTGACCTTCTTCAAGCAAATCGAAGAAGAGGGCTTTCCAGAGAAGTGAAGCTCACTTTGCTTGTGTAACTTTTGTTCGATTCTGTTTGTTTGTTTTTCCTGTTTGTTTTGACGTTTTTTCGGTTTCTCTTTATTCGTTTTGCTCTTCTCAAGTTGACTCTTTTCTAGACATTCTATCTCTCCTATCTACCACGTTCTTGTTGATTTGTCTTCATTGGTGTTTTTTGACTCTACGTGTTCTTTAGAGTGCTATAAACTTTGTTTTAGTTTTTGTTCGTTTTATATCCTTGACACACACCGAAAAAGTATTTAATTGAACTTTATTTCGTTCATTAAATATTTATTAAGTGAAAAAGAAGAAGAATAAACTCTTTATTCGTTTTGTTTTATCGTGTATAGAAGATAAGGATCACTTTTACTTTGATTTTTTATTCATATTGATATTTGATTTTCGTTTTACTTCGTTTTAATTACCCTTCTTTTTGTTTTACAAGTTCACATATATAAAGAAAATTAAAAAAGACTTAAAAAAAAATGTTGTCGTTCTGGAAAAATTCTTGGATTACGATGGTGTGGTTTGTGAAATGTTTGTTTGTTTTAATCCCCTTTTGTTTTGAACTTTGCCATGGCCAAGCCACAAGATTGCAGTACCCTGGCATCTCCTCTGTGACTCCTAGCTTCGGGTCAGTAGAGGGAGGAACATGGATCACGATTGCTGGAGTAAATTTCATGGCAAGCGGCATGTTTACGAATCGAGTGATTTTAGTTGGTGGTCAAGTGTGTAAAGAAATTCCGTACTTTACGACTAATCAGCGCATTGTTTGTGTTTCCCCTCGTTGTGTTGAACCGGCGTGCTTGTCGGATCCTCTCTGGCAAGGATCCATTACTGTGAGTATTAATGTTTATGTTCAAGATGTGGAGACAATTTTAGGAGCATCTTCTACCTTTTCGTATGCAGGAGGTTATACTCCTCAAATTTTCGCTTTAACAAAGAATGTGAGAGGTGGAGCAGTTGCCTCAGTGATTGGCAGACCTTCTACTGACATTCTAAGCGATATCCAAATCAAGATTGGTGGAAATAAAGCTTATCTAGGAGATCCCGGGGAGATCAATGGTAATTCTATCAGCATGTGGTCAAACACCCAACAGATCTACTACACTCCACCGACGGATCAAACTGCAGGGTATTATAACTTATCATTCGAATCTCAAGATGATCAAAGTCAAGGTTCGAAAGGGACCGGGCTTGCGCGATTATTCCCCGTCCAAAGAGCTTACACCGACTGGGGCTTTCCATATTATTATAATTGGGATTGCTCCTTGTTAGGAAATGTGTTCAATGTTCAATTATCTCCCACCATCACGAGCATTTCCCCTGCTATGGGTAGCATGGGCGGTGGAACAGTAGTCACAATCCAGGGAAGCGGCTTCAGCAAAACTTTGTTGAATAATGCTGTCTTTATCGGCGGTTTGCCTTGCGATGTCATATCCGCGGACTATTCCGTTGTAACCTGTACTACTCGCTCTTTGGAATCTTCTTTCAATTATCAAGGTTTGATTGACACGAGCCTCACTGCTCCAAGATTTCAGCGAACAGTTGTTGCCAATTCGAGTCGTAACTTTGGATCTCCCGGCTGGTGGGTGCAATTATGGAGTGTAACTGATTACAATAGCAACACGATGACGTTAAAGAAGATGAAATTATCATTTGGTTTCAAACAAGACATGACTTTTTCGTTGTATCAGTTAGTTGGTTCTTCCTGGCCAAGTGTATTGAATTATGTCGATGGTAGCTTCAGTGGTTTAACATTTGCTGCAGATTTGTCGACATTTCTTGTGGCCCCAATCAGTGGATTTTATCGTTTCTATGTGAATAGTGACGACTACAATTATCTGTATGGAAAGTTGCCTGGAGGCAGTGAAAGGCTTTTGCTCTCAACCTCTTACACCGCTATCGATGATTTATACTCGAACGGATTTCCCTCTCATATTAGCTCCAGTGTCTATCTTAAGAGAGGGCAAAGGTATAAATTACGATCAAGACTCGTAAATTCTGGTGGTTCACAAGATTTCCTGAGAGTCGGAATGAGAATTGATCCAAACTTCACGGATCCTGCGAATAATCAGGCCATAGCGGGTGTGATGGAAGATGATTTCCGCTTTTACAACTACTCGTTGACTGCATTGCAGTCAAACAAGTTTTTGCATCACCATGGGTTGAGAACAATCCAAATTGTGTCCTTGAAGATTTTCTATCAGCAGGAAATCCAGGTAAGGTCTTTGACCTCTCTTCCTTTCATCTGACTCGGATTTCTTTCATTTTTACTCTAGACGATTGTCATAACTGGGATCCAAGGTGGTACTTTCAGTTTGATCGTTGAAGACTCTGTTCCAACGGATGCTTTTACTGTTTCTTCGTCGGGCTCAACCATCGCGGCTGCTTTACGTGTTGCTGCCTTGCAACTTTCGAGTCCGACGTGCAGTTATTTCAGTGTTTCAACAACAGTAACGAACAAAGGAAGCAGCGGAAAGAACATTATCATCAAAGTGCAGTTTAATGTCGACAACAGTCAACCTTTGCCTTTGCTTGGAGTGTTTGTTGGAGATACAGTAGGTAAGAGATTCCTTAACTCGAGAAAGGAGACTCATATTTATCATTTGTTTTCAGGATCGAATGTGACTTTTGGCGTGACTCGAACTCAGCTGCATTCTCCTTTACCTTCTGGAAATCTAAAGATGACATTGAATGTACAGAATCAATTACAACAGTTTTCCATGCCTATCTCCGCTGATTCGAATCAGTTCAGAAGCAACGTTGCGAAGGCTCTTCCTGCAGTTCAGGTAATTGTTCGCTGAATGCTACGTGAGTTGAGTTGAATCTTTGCTCTAATTCATAGGTGGATGTTCGTAGAACAGGATCTTTCTATACTGGGTATTCCTGGATTGTGACTTTTATTAGACCTAGAGGGCTTATTCCTACCATGACATTGAATACTTCACTGGTGACTGGACCGCAAGTTAACGGCTCCGTGGCTACGTTGCAAAACGGAAGTGATTCAATGTTCTGGTTCAATTCAATCCCTGTGTGGATGACAGAGGTCCCGCTCGATGTCGCTACCCAGCAAACAGTTCGATCCAATGCGGAAGTGTATGTGAAGACTGATGGTGGAGAGTATCTCAAGGCAGTTTGTGACGGATCGAGTGATCTGACACCATCGATCTCATTTATCAAGGGAAATGAGTCTACCTGTGCCTACTCCTTCTCTTCTGCTGCATCTGCCATTATCAGTGGTTCAAGTTTATTTACTGTCGATGCAGAGACTACAGGAGTGCAAATCAATGGTAACTACTTTGATCTTGCGGGAACTGAGTTGTCGAAGTTGGGAGTGACCATAGCAGGTCATAGCTGCAATGTCAGCTCTTTCAATACAACTCACATTCTGTGCTTTGTGAAGAGTGTTCCCTGGGGGCAGTATTATCCTGTTGTCAATCTTGCTGGGTTTGGGAATGTTGTTATAAGCAGTACCGCGTCTCCCCTGAGTTTCAAACAGTCTATCTACTCAATCAGCCCTCAGATCGGCAGTTTTAGTGGAGGTCAATTAGTAACTATCCATGGAAGAGGCTTTAGAGAAAATGCGACGATTACTTTTGGGACTTCGTCTGCTCCTTGTGAGATTATCCAATATTCTTCCTCTGTGATCATTTGTCGCACACCAGCAGGCCCCAATTTATATACCGCTGTGCCTACTGCGATTCCGACTGAGATTCCAACTGCAAATCCAACTGAGGCACCAACTTATGTGCCAACTGCCGAGCCGACGCATTCCCCAACTTCAGAGCCTACTTACGTTCCGAGTCAGGATCCAACTCCTAAGCCCACTTATCACCCAACTTCAACTCCTACAGAGGAGCCTACAACACAGCCAACTGAGCTCCCTACGTTTAATCCTACAGAGGTACCCTCTGCTGTGCCGTCTATTGATCCTACTTCGCTTCCTACAGAGGAACCTAGTGCTGATCCTACTATTGCACCCACATATCAACCATCCGCTATTCCTTCACACCAGCCGAGCTCATATCCAACAGTAAGCCAAAGACCTACTGTCTCTCCCACTGAAAACCCAAGTGTAAACCCAACCCGAACTCCAACAGCAGAGCCGAGTGCTGTTCCTTCGAATGAACCGAGTGCGGAGCCGAGTGTAGAACCGACAGCTGTTCCAACTTATGAGCCGACAACTGTGCCGTCCCAAGATCCGACACATGCTCCAACAGCAGAGCCGAGTGTGGTACCAACAGCTGTTCCAACTTATGAGCCGACAACTGTGCCGTCCCAAGATCCGACACATGCTCCAACAGCAGAGCCGAGTGTGGTACCAACAGCTGTTCCAACTTATGAGCCGACAACTGTGCCGTCCCAAGATCCGACACATGCTCCAACAGCAGAGCCGAGTGTGGTACCAACAGCTGTTCCAACTTATGAGCCGACAACTGTGCCGTCCCAAGATCCGACACATGCTCCAACAGCAGAGCCGAGTGTGGTACCAACAGCTGTTCCAACTTATGAGCCGACAACTGTGCCGTCCCAAGATCCGACACATGCTCCAACAGCAGAGCCGAGTGTGGTACCAACAGCTGTTCCAACTTATGAGCCGACAACTGTGCCGTCCCAAGATCCGACACATGCTCCAACAGCAGAGCCGAGTGTGGTACCAACAGCTGTTCCAACTTATGAGCCGACAACTGTGCCGTCCCAAGATCCGACACATGCTCCAACAGCAGAGCCGAGTGTGGTACCAACAGCTGTTCCAACTTATGAGCCGACAACTGTGCCGTCCCAAGATCCGACACATGCTCCAACAGCAGAGCCGAGTGTGGTACCAACAGCTGTTCCAACTTATGAGCCGACAACTGTGCCGTCCCAAGATCCGACACATGCTCCAACAGCAGAGCCGAGTGTGGTACCAACAGCTGTTCCAACTTATGAGCCGACAACTGTGCCGTCCCAAGATCCGACACATGCTCCAACAGCAGAGCCGAGTGTGGTACCAACAGCTGTTCCAACTTATGAGCCGACAACTGTGCCGTCCCAAGATCCGACACATGCTCCAACAGCAGAGCCGAGTGTGGTACCAACAGCTGTTCCAACTTATGAGCCGACAACTGTGCCGTCCCAAGATCCGACACATGCTCCAACAGCAGAGCCGAGTGTGGTACCAACAGCTGTTCCAACTTATGAGCCGACAACTGTGCCGTCCCAAGATCCGACACATGCTCCAACAGCAGAGCCGAGTGTGGTACCAACAGCTGTTCCAACTTATGAGCCGACAACTGTGCCGTCCCAAGATCCGACACATGCTCCAACAGCAGAGCCGAGTGTGGTACCAACAGCTGTTCCAACTTATGAGCCGACAACTGTGCCGTCCCAAGATCCGACACATGCTCCAACAGCAGAGCCGAGTGTGGTACCAACAGCTGTTCCAACTTATGAGCCGACAACTGTGCCGTCCCAAGATCCGACACATGCTCCAACAGCAGAGCCGAGTGTGGTACCAACAGCTGTTCCAACTTATGAACCGACAGCTGTTCCATCGGCGGAGCCAAGTGCCGTTCCATCACAGGATCCGACACATGCTCCAACAGCAGAACCGAGTGTAGAACCGACTGCTGTTCCAACTTATGAGCCGACAACTGTGCCATCCCAAGATCCGACACATGCTCCAAGAGCAGAGCCGAGTGTGGTACCAACAGCTGTTCCAACTTATGAACCGACAGCTGTTCCATCGGCGGAGCCAAGTGCCGTTCCATCACAGGATCCGACACATGCTCCAACAGCAGAACCGAGTGTAGAACCGACTGCTGTTCCAACTTATGAGCCGACAACTGTTCCATCCGATTCTGTGCCTCAACCCACAGGTATTCCAACCGAAATGCGCTTCCGCCGGCGATTGTCAGGCCTAGAAGATAATACATACCAACTATATGTTGATGGAATGACTTCATCTAACGCGAATGAGCTGAAGTATACCTTTGCTTTGGAACACACTCCAGTGGTAGAAATCATATCCCCTGACCATGTCTCCACTGCTATAACGTACAACGTGACGTTGACTGGAGATTTTCTCTCTTCTAACCCCAATATCATTGTTATAGTCGGGCATCAGGCCTGTGCGCATGTGAATGCCTCAAGACATTTCGCTTCTTGTGTTCTGAAGAGAGACAAAGACTTTGGAGGATCCAAAAGTGTTGACGTGAAGGTTTACGTGGACAATGAAGGGTATGCTGGAAAGGTCGACAATCCTCTGGCTCTGCCAAAGATTTGGAGAGGATTTGATTTGGCAACGATTTCTCCGGGAGCTGGGTCCATCATGGGAGGAAACTGGTTGTCGTTGACGGGATTCGGATTTCTGGAAGGTTATCCCGAACGACATACAGTACAACTGATTAAAAATGGCCTCCCAGCTTTATCGGATTATGACGTGCTCCTCACGAGCCTCGGCTTCAAGTCGGTGGAAAACGTCTACTCAGAAGACTCCTATCTCAACTGCACGGTTACTTTCGCCAATCTGACGCATCTTCTCTGCTATTTACCAGGTCACGTCACTGTGTACAATTCGAGCGTTTACGGAGCTAAGGTGACTCTGAACAACATCGAAGCCTCCTGTGTTGGTGCAAACAACTGCACTTACAATCAAGTGTATGAAGCGACCCCAGTGTTGTTCGGTAATTACAGCATCCAGGAAGTTTCAGCTTTGGGTGAATATACTGTGACTGTTTATGGCACATTACTGGATAAAGGACGTTTAGAAAGTAAAGTGTACGATCTCCCATGTGAGATCTTGCGAGTTACTTCCTCATTCATACAGATAAAGACGTCTGCCATCCCTACTGGAGTGCACTTGGTTAATGTGAGTGTTGAGGGCTATGGGTACGCTTTAACAGAAACAAATTTGACGGCGGGGTCGGTGATTCACAGTGTTGGGTTTGGCAGTTCAGTTGGATCCATGGGAGGAGGAACGAAGCTGAATCTGACTGGATATGGCTTTTCTCCAGTGTGCGAAGAGAATGTAGTAACGCTGAGTGTTTTGTTTGCAGATGGCTACATTGGGTCTGTTACAGTAAAGGAGTTTGTGTATTGCTCACCAAACTATCTTGAAGGTCTGACACCTTCTTCATTGACTTATAATGCACATGGGAACGGATCCGTGCAGTCCATAGCTTTCAATGTGCAAGGGGCCCCTTCTTACTTCGGAGCCTTTGCAGCTGTAACAGGCGGTGGATTTCAGTACCGCACCGACTATACTCCAACTGTGACAGTAAATGCCACGTCAGGTTATACCTATGATAAACTGAAATTGACGGTGAAGTTCATAGCCCCAAGCCAAGTAACTGGCATATTTACCCGCTTTGATTCCTCTCCCTGCTTTATGAACTCCAGCTTTTCGTTGGTCGGAAATACACTCCAGCAGATCTGCACAGTCCCTTTCATCAGAGCCAGCGCAACTCCTTACAAGTTGAGAGTGAACGTGGAACCTTTTGGCTATGTGGTGACTGACAAGAACACTTTGTCTTTTCCTGTGTTTACGAACAAGCTGAAGACATTCAAGCTTCCTGGAGTGGTGAGTAGCAGTATGGAAGGAGGTGGAAACTTAACGAT